>JABEEN010000135.1:0-12119 GCA_013363205.1 Fusarium tuaranense | reverse complement strand
GCTTCTCACCACTTTGCGCTGACACTCCATTTCCTCAGAGGAAAATGTTCGAGATATCACGGCTGGTAGCGACATCCCGATGACAACTGGACATTATCTACGATCAATGAGACAGCTTACAAACCAATGGACCCCGAGCAACTTCCGCGACGACCGCCGCCAACGCCTCTACCTCAAGGACATAGACTGCCCTGTTGAATGGCATGATGCACTACAGAAAGTCATCCACCCGAACCTTTTCTACTTAAATGAGAATTCGAGCGAGGCCGGAGGAGTGCGACAACAAACAGACGATGACATCTTTCGCGATGAAGCAGCCGCAGCTTCTGCTGGCGATCTAATGTCCAGCTTGCCCGAGGAGATGCGCGCCCAGAACCTCATGTGCTATGTCGGCCACGAAGGCACCTATACCCCGGCACATCGTGAAATGTGTGCCTCACTGGGCCAAAACATCATGGTGGAAGCGTCAGGTGATGAGGGGGGTGAGAAACCTGGCAGCTCGATTTGGTTCATGACTGAAAGCAAGGATCGCGAGGTTGTTCGCGAGTACTTTCTCTCCATGCTAGGACATGATATTGAGATCGAGAAGCACTTTGCTCAGATCAATGCGTGGAAGAAGGCACCCTTTGACGTCTACGTCGTCGAACAGAGAGTCGGCGACTTCATCCTAATCCCACCCCTGGCGGCACACCAAGTTTGGAACCGAGGCACAAGAACGATGAAAGTCGCTTGGAATCGAACAACAGCCGAAACCCTGGAGCTTGCACTTCACGAAGCACTTCCCAAGGCGCGACTAGTCTGCCGTGACGAGCAGTACAAGAACAAAGCCATAATCTACTTTACTCTAGAGAAATACTACCGCCAACTTCAGCATCTGGACGAGAACGCAGAGATGACACAGATGAGCTTTATGGGGCTTGGCCAGGATATTGTCCGAAACTCACCTCGCGCAAAGCAGCTCGCCGGCGACTTCAAGAAACTCTTTGGTCTCTTCACCGAGATCCTCTTGGACGAAATGTTTGCATTCAAGGAAAAGGAGGTTGAACTTATTGAGTTCGACTCCTGCATCACCTGCTCTTATTGCCGATCCAACATATTTAACCGATTCTTGACATGCAAACACTGCACTCGCATGCTAATCAATGGCGATGAAGATGCATATGATGTCTGCATGGAATGCTATGCAATGGGACGATCATGCGCGTGTCTCTCTGGCTTACAATGGTGCGAGCAATGGAAATGGTCCGACCTTGTCGAGAACTACGAAACCTGGAGATCCATGGTCATCAAGAATGATGGCTATGTTGACTTCGAGTTTTCCCCACAGCCCCTCGAGATCGCACGGCAACGAGCTGGCAAGAAAGCCGTAGCGCAAATATGTCAGGACGCTCTTCGACGACGGCCGTGGAAGGATATCACCAAGCCAGAACGCGAAAACACCCCAAGTGAGTCAGAACCAGAGGGCGAAGACAAACCTAAGAAGAAGTACAAGAGAAAGAAGAAGAAGGGTGAGCTTCGCAGGTGCCATGTATGCTGTCACAAGGATTACGCCTACCGAGTGCATCAATGTACCAACCCAGGGTGCACTGAAGCATATTGCTACGGCGTACTCTACCGAGCTTTCGATATGATGCCTCAGAAGGTGCTCGAAGATGAGCAATGGCAATGTCCCAAATGTCTCGGCATCTGCAACTGCGGCGCTTGTCGACGAGGAGGGAACACAGATCCTTACACGCCAAAGAACACCCTGCTGGGACACGATACTCGTCCCATTGCTGATGATCGGAGTGTGGAGGCGCTTGTGGACTTTCGAGTACACAATCTATCATGGCTCAAAGCCGCAGGGGAGGAAAGCCGTAGCAAGGACAGCAATCGGATGAAGAGGTTGAGAGAGCAGGCCGACAGTGCCAAGGCACAAGACATCACCGACCAGGCCATGCAGGATGACACTGCAGGCCTCGATACATCTGGCATGAACGGATACGGGGATCAAAGCCACGTTCTGGGTCAGAATGATCATGTCATGGTGGATGCACCTGGTGAAGAGCAATTTCCTCCTTTCCCTGACGGAACTGCTGGTCCAGCCAATGAGCCCATGGCCGCAATGGACATGCCACAGGCAGAAGATCCAGATACATCATTATATCCCGATCCTTCTGTGATAGCCCGTCAACGCATCGGCATGGGCTACTACGAACAGGATGATACGCCAGACAAGATTCTCTTTGACCCTTTTCAGGCGCCCTCCGAAGAGGCCATGCGACCTTCTGAGCCAGATATCCCTGAATTTGTCAAGAAGTCCATTCGCGCCGCCAAGAGGAAAGCCAAACGAGAGAATGAGGATCCAGACTTTGTGGTTAGCAAAAGTCATCACAAGAAGCCTCGGCCTACTACGGCTGAGGCAGATCCTCTAGACAACATGGATCCCGCATTGTTCGGTGGACCAACTGCCCCTGAGGCGGTCATGACTGAGCCAAATCAAACTGACCAGAGCCAAACCGAGCCACAGAGTGAAGGAACGGCAGAACCGGGTCAAGAAGATAAGTCCGAACCACCACCTAGGAAGTTGACGATGCCTCGGTTCGACGCCAACGAGCCTTTGCTTCGACATGCTAAGCCCATAGCGTCCTATGTGGAGGAGGAAGTTGATTCTGATGAGTTTGAAGAAGACCACAGCCACCAACCCAAGGCTCGGTCACCTAAGAGGGCATCGACGAATGGAAAGACTGCCGTGGACCTAGCCGCCGATGCGGTGCGTGCTCTTTTCGGGACACCCAATGACAAACCTGCTCCTTCAATCGAAATGGATGAGGCGGAGACTTCCACCATGTCTTCATCTGAGGTCAAGGTCCCCAAGAGACGTGGTCGTCCTCCGAAGAATGCGTCTCCTCACCAGGACTCGCCACCACAAGCGACTCCAACCTCTTCGGCGAAGAAGCCGAGAGGTAGACCAAGGGGTTGGCCTAAAGGTCGGCCTAGGAAGTCGCATCTATCTCAGGTTACTGCTGCGGACGAAAGTGAGATCGCCCAAGACACTGCCCAGGAAGCCATGCAGGAAACTATGGACGTTGATGCCAACAGCGATGCGGAGCATGAGCGGATGATTGGTGAGCTAGAAGCTCAACTTGCTGCTGAGCTCGCTACCGACACTCCAGAGGTCGTGGCAGAACCTACCCAGCCACGACGACGAGGAAGACCTAGGAAGTCGGGCGTGACAACTATTGCTGCTGCATCGGCGGCTGTTGAGCTATCTGACGATGGTCATGACGATTATACACCAAGCAAGAGTGAAGATCGTGCCTCGAGAAGTGCCCGCCGAACAAGACGTTCAGAGGTTGCAGAGCCAGAGCCAGAGCCAGAACCGACACCCACGGTTCCTAGTTCGAGTGGTACGCAATTCTTATCCATGGCCGAGCGCATGGCGCTCAAGGGGAAGAAGTTTAAGATTGGCAAACGCAAGGCTCGCCCAAGTTCCGGCGGTACAACTGCCTCTCCTTCTGTTTCCGCAACCCCTGGCACACGCTCCAAAGCAACTCCAGACGTTGTGGATGAGGTAATGGAAGACGTGGTGGATGAGCCGGACGAGCCGGACGAGCCGGTGGACGAGCCGGTGGATGAGCCAGAGCAGGCACAACACTCGACAACAGAATCTGCACACATCGATACCGGCTCTGAGGATGAGTACAGGGGAGGGGCGTCGCCTTCTGTGGCGTCTTCAGTCCATGACAGTCCACGCAGCCCCTCGCCGCCGCTCTCGCTCAAACCACCTAGCCAACCAACCGTTGTCAGAATTGGTGAATCAGACTCGGAGGAGGAACAGAGTCTGATGAGCAGCTCGGGCTTCGGCTCGGAGAGCGATGGCGATATCCCAGCCAGAGGCCAGGGTTCCGGTCGTGGAGGTCGTGGCCGCGGACGTGGTCGTGGTCGTGGTCGAGGTAGGGGAAGGGGACGGGGCAGGGGGCGAGGGTTTTAGATGACCCATATGAGCCTTGTTTGCTGTACCGGGACGATGCATTACCATGTTGGTTGCTTTTTGGCTTGATGAGCGACATTGATACCTTTGGGATTATATCTTGCTTCGGACACTGTAGATTATACCCTGTGATTCTGGGCTTTCGCAGTTGAGTGTCATACAACTCAATTCTATCGCCGGCTCTCTGCCCGGCGTAATGTTTCACGGTGTTATTAGGCTATTTGAGATTCTAGATATTGTCCTACGAGAGACCAAGCTGTTTCTCCAGATCTGCCCATCTTCCGTTTCGCATAGGGTCTAGTTCTTTGAGCTTTGCTAACCAAGACGCTACGTCTTTTTTATATTCTGATTCAGGCGCCTGGCCAGTTAGTTGATTCAGGGCAACTGCGTATTCAATCAGTGCCTCGTAGATCCACTTGATATCCTTGTAGTCTTCCAGTAGATCCTTGATATCGGTCACCTCGCGGTCGATGTAGGATTTGCGCTGGTCCACCGTCAGGCTTGGGGCTATCTGACGGCTTCCGGCAGGGTCGGCCAGGTTCAATACTAGGAATTGGTGGTAGTACCAGAGGGATTGGTCCTCGGGCCCTACATTTAGCGCCTCGCGGACAAGGTCGAGTTCTAGAATTACATGAGCATCTTCAAGGAGCAGGTATAGAAGCAACGTACCCTTGTCTAGAAACTCCTTGCGCGTTTCATCGTCAGCCTTGCGCTCGTCGAGGAGTCTCGCGATGATCTGGCTGCGATTATGCCACGCCGAAAAGTTGGAGAGATCATCGTGTATCTTTTTGGTCGTATACTCGAACTCGGGCTCAGCCAAACTCGTTCCGCTCAACAAGGAGCTTTCGAGTTGCGCAACAACATGGCGACGGTAGCCCCAAGCGTGAAAGTTGCGTCGGTCCTTGGTCAGCATCTTGCTGACGAGGCCAAGCTCCTCCTCCCAGATGCGACGGGCCACGGGCTTCTCAAACCTCTCTGTTGCCTGATCGAGAATCCACAGCCTGTAGTTCCATATCCAGTAGCACTTTGGAAACTCCATGAGCAGGGGCACGGTGAAGCCCAGCTCGGCGCGCACGGTCTCGGCATCTTTACTGGCGTCGTCGTCAGGTGTTATACCACTCCTCCCAGCTGTCCGGGGGCTGGGGGGTTGCGGGGTCTCTGTCGAGGACGAGGGCAACGAATCGGCGGAAGAGGCTGTACGAGTGTCGGTCGCTGAAGAACTCTGCGACGCCTTCGAGGGCGACGATCCAGCCGACGGTCTGGACAATAATCCAGAGATTATACAGCGCCTGCGGGCGTTCCATATCGTGTAGTACTCCGGGTTGAGGCGGAGGAGCTTCGAGGTGAGCTGGAACGTCTCGGTGCCGTAATTACCGTCGGCGATCTACTTCGAATGTGAGAACTGGCTGATAGAGGCGATATCTGGGTGGAGCTGACCTGCTGGCGGATTTGGTCCTCGAGAGCCCGGTACTTTTGGATCTTTTCTTGATCCTGCTTGCGCTGCTCTTCGGTTCGGGTCCGCGCGGTGCGGGCTACGCCGTGCTGGAAGCCTTTGGTATCAGCATCAGTCAAGGACTCTTTTTTGCGGGTAGAGGCATGTGACTAACGCTGGACATTCTGCAAAGCACCAGAAAGGATCTGGGGTTTTGCGATGTATGTGTTGCGACAGATCGAGGCTTGTGCTTGGGAATGCTGCTGCTGTTGGAGCTGTGAGACGTTGACGTAACCAAAGTCAACTCTTGTGGTTGTGTAGGGTAGCGTGATGTCTTTTTATTGGAGCAACACCATGACTTTTTCTTATGATAGGTACTTGTACCATCTCAGGTGAAGGAGCTTTCATTTCATAATAGTTATTGGGAATAGCAGGTATGAAAATGTATACAATAAATAACCTATTCTATTTCTTTAAAATCCGTAGTATTGTTTTACTTTGGCATAGGTTTCTTCCCTAGCGCTCTATGTTGATATCCATATGTCCTGGATAACGTGGAAGGAAGGTGGCACTTCCATCCTTCACACTTCATCCTATCATCCAGTCAATTTACCAACGTCTTCATCTCTATTCCTACCTCTGCTTGATTTTGCTCTTCAAACCAATAACAATGCCACCGCTGTCCTCTCGTTGGTCTAACATATCCCAATGCTTTGGCCAAGTTAACAACGACTTACACTGTCCCCGCTGTGGCTCCAAGCATGAATTCACCCAGCACAGTCAGACAGCGATGACGGATCAGTGCGCGCGATAGGAATACCGCTCACACCGAATGAGGGTTTCGAAATCGCAAGGTCCGGAGGTGCCCAGACCATTCACCCTCCAGTAACCAACGCATGATCTCCGAGATTGACGACAATCTCATCCTCCCCATGACGTTCAAAGCCCATACCACGTTTCCACGCTGCGGCACACGACACCATGAGGATAATCGATATCGGCTCACTCCCGATCATACTCCTTTGTTTCAAAACTAGCCCCTCCCCTCTTCGGCCCGTGGGATGGATCAGGCACACCCGCAAGCTCGGACTCACATGTCATGACATGGCTCCTTCGCGCGAAACTCGCACCTCAGTGGCGAACCCCCTTTCGCCATGTTGCGACGGACTTGACAGCGGAGGTTATCCCTGTGTAAATCCGCGAAGCTTTTGACCCTCGAGGCTCGGAAACATGCAGGTACAGCACAGTCATGTTTCAACGGAACACGCTGTTGGCGCATGTGGAGTTCATGTCAGCCAGATCATCGACTCTCGAGGTCAGACTTTGACATAGAGACCGCCATTTCGGCAGCCCTATGAACCACGGCCAGCCTGAAGATCAAACATACAAGCAGATCATATTCCAGAGTTTTGTCCGCCAAGTGGTTGGACGTCGGCTCTCCTCTTACCTCGATGCAACATGTGCAGGGCATAGTGTCCCTCCCGGCATCATCAAACCCCTGAGAAATCGACCTACATGATGTTTGATTCTTCTGATCGTCCTCCTCGATCATGGAAAAGCCATGTTGCGGCATCATGCCTTCCTGTTTCTCTCGGCGTCCTTGCCTATGGTTGGTCGACTTACAAAACCTCTACGATCCTACCAGACGGTGGGATGCCTCCTATACCCCCCCAAACTATGCCTATAAAGTTCAGATGAACAGGGGCTAGAACCACTTCATGGAGGTTCCGAAGGATCTATGGTGATCCTCAACGCTTACTTGCTCGGAACGAACAGACCAGGTCCGGGATAGTACGCCCGGGCCAAGAACCTCGTGCCACTATCACGCCTCTCGACCTCGACAAACCCGGCGGCTTCGCCTGTTGGTCCTTTTGCCTCTCAAATAACCGGGAGGGAAGTTCGACAAACAACCTAAGCCTCAGCCTGGTCCATTTCGTCTCCTCATCTGTGTTTCAATTAGACTTGGCTCGGAGAACTAGACGAATGGGAGTCGTAGTCTGGGTGTCCTGATCGTGGCTACCGCCTTGTCAGTCCACGAGGCCATGAAACGGAAAGCATTGAGGGAGAATCGACCTCCCCGAAAGGGACTTGGGGTTGTTTCCATACGCTCGCCATCGAGGAGATGAGCCAGGATAGGGAGAACCGCGCGCAACGTTGCAGACCCTGATCGTCCCAAAGCCGAGCTAAGCCTTGCTCAAAGCACCGACATCAGCTGGCTCTAGCCTCGCCTTGCGGGTTGATCTCAAGGATACTCACGATGGGGTTCAAGCATCGAGCCAACATGATACACCCACTGTTCGGAGGTGGCACGACAAGGTTGATTCTTGTCAAGCTCTACACGCCACGCGTAAGCGCCGAGCCAAGATGGAGACTGGAGATATCGATTCATGCCTCCTATAACTCTCTGGATTATATAAAGCAAGCTCATGTCCTTGCCTAGATGAAGATGCCCACCAAGCACATCCACTTCCTTCTCTAGCCATTCCTTTCTGTTGCGGCCTGGTGCTTGCACATCACATTCTTTCACCCATCCATTCATTCATTTTCCCGTTCTTTTCTATACCTTCCTTCTTTGAACCATGTCGACCATGTTCACTCTTTTGTTCAGATCGCTAGCGATCATTGCCGTGCTTCAAGCCACTCTTGGTTTCGCGAGACCTATTGCCACGTCTCGTGCCACTGCTGTTTCCAATGGCTATGCGAACTCCGTCTACTTTGTGAACTGGTTTGTAGAAATCTCTAGAAACAAATTCCACTTCCCTCTAACTCTTCTCAGGGGCATCTACCAGCGAAACTTCCAGCCCAAGGACCTACAAGTTTCCCAGATATCCCATGTCCTCTACTCCTTTATGAACGTCAAGGCCGACGGAACTGTGTAAGTCGCAATGAGTCTGCGTTACAAGTCGCTATACTGACTTGACTCGCAGTTACACTGGAGACAGCTATGCCGACCTTGAGAAGCACTATGAGGGCGACTGTGAGTCCCTTCCCATCTCTTTGTGTTTTCACAACTGACTTTTGGATGTAGCCTGGGACGAGCAGGGCACCAATGCCTATGGATGTATCAAGCAGCTCTACCTCTTGAAGAAGACCAACCGCCAGCTCAAGATCATGCTCTCTATTGGTGGATGGACCTGGTCTACCAACTTCCCCGCTGCCGCCAGCACCCCCGAGGGCCGTACCACATTCGCCAAGTCCGCTGTGACTCTGATGAAGGACTGGGGCTTCGACGGTATTGATATCGACTGGGAGTACCCTAAGGACGAGACGGAATCTGCCAACTTTGATCTACTCCTCCAGGCTGTCCGTGATGAGCTTGACTCTTATGCTCAGCAGCACGCTTCTGGCCACCACTTCCAGCTGTCTATCGCTGCCCCTGCTGGCGCTACCAACTACGAGAAACTTCACCTCTCCAAGATTGGCCAGGTCGTCGACCACGTTAACTTGATGGCCTACGACTACGCTGGCTCTTGGGACACCACCAGTGGCCACAGCGCCAACCTGTACGCCAACTCTGCAGTCGCTAAGGCCACTCCCTTCAACACCGATGATGCTGTTAAGGCTTATATCAATGGTGGTGTCCCCGCGGAGAAGCTCGTCCTCGGCATGCCCATCTACGGCCGCTCGTTTGAGAGCACCACTGGCATCGGCGAATCCTACACCGGCATCGGCCAGGGAAGTTGGGAACAGGGCGTCTGGGACTACAAGGTGCTGCCCAAGTCCGGAGCCGAGCTCAAGTACGACGAGACTGCTCAGGCTGCCTACAGCTACGACGCTAGCACCCTGGAGCTCATCACCTTTGACACGCCCCAGGTTATCCAGAACAAGGTGTCTTACCTTCAGAAGCTCGGCCTCGGCGGCAGCATGTTCTGGGAAGCTTCCGGCGACAAGACTGGCGACGACTCGCTCATCGGTACTAGCTTCAAGTCCCTGGGATCTCTGGACCAGACGGAGAATTGGCTCCAATATCCAAACTCCCAGTACGCCAACATTGCCTCTGGATGCCAGAGCTAGGAAACCCCTGCCTCAAGATTTCTTCGAATGTATATAGTTCTTCCGTTTTTTGCATGCGTGCTCTGGGCCATCTGTTGATGAGATTTATGGACTTTCGAGTCGGGTTTCCGGAAAACTCAGAGTGTGAGCTCATGTTGATGTTCAACGAGTTATGGCTCATGTACATATATCATACACGCTTATAGATGTTCATACTTCCGTTTTCATACTTTATTCGCTCATGATTTACTGTGGTGATGTAGATTATTTCCTATTTCTGGTGGTGAAGAATGTATTCGCAGAAGTATGGAGATTAACGGAGGCAGGCACAGGGAAGAGCATCACACCTTCCGTCTCGCATTGAGGCTATTAATAAGTTGTGATGCATGGATTCACGTGTCATCCAAAATTCTCAGTGTGACTCCTTCCCCTTACAACATCGCCGTCCTCCTATATCACATTCTCCCTACAAGACTCGCCGACAAGCATCCATACTCCCATCATAGACCAAGGTAGGAAGCTCGCTGCCTGCAAAGGTGCTCGCTGTCTGTTGTATCATCATTTGCCAAGGTAATTGCATATCAGTACATTCGTTCTTTTATTCTCTTGACAACAAAGACGTTAATCCTCCGACTGCAAGCTCCGTGACGCCTTGGGAGGAGCATATCTCTACGGGGCCTCGCCCACCATCAGCTTCTGACTCATGATTTCCAACAGCATGATGTTGAGGCTACCTCGCCGTCCAAGGGCATATGGACAAAGTTACGACATACCACCCAAGCCATACAGCCCTGCAGATTCGGGCTACGCCTCAAGAGAGAACTCCCCCGAGTCTTCGACACCTCGAAAATCGACATGCTTCCTGAACTTCGATGGTTCGGGATCGTGGGAAGGTGCAGCAGACTCGGGGCTTGAAGACGGGGAGCCCAGAACACCCGTATCGAAGCAGCAGCAGCAGAATTACTTTCCCACCCTCAAGACACCTCAGCGGGCCCGTCCAGGCGAGAATCTCGACGGCGTTTCCCCATTCATCTACGCAAAAGATTCCGCCTCTCTACCCCTTCAAGACAAACGATTCGATCCGAATCGACGGAAACTAGACAGATACGTCCCGAAGCGCGACCATTCGTCCCCTGTTGCCGAAAGATATCGAACCAAGAAGGAAAGCCAAGACCTCTCAACTGAAGAGAGGTTGACAAGAAACAAGCAAGCATCTGCAGATCCCTTTGCTCTTCGGCGTAGAGCCTTGACCCCTGACCAACGGTTTCCTTTTCGAGTTGACGAGAGTGTTGTCAATCGAGGTTTGTCAGACCTGGCTCTGGTGGAGCGCCCCAAGCTGATACACAATATCCAGGTACAGCTCTAAGTCAACTCCCACAGAATCGAGGAGGAGAAAGACAAGTCAGCGTGGGCGCCATCTAGTCAGTTGGTGGCCTCGTACCCAGCGCCATCGCCGTTGATGACGGGCAAGGGCATCTCCTTCAACGTGGAACAAACGCTCGCATATTTCCGACTCCTTACCAAGGAAGCTTGATAAACACATCAGTCGAAAAAGAGAAGCATGAGGGCCGTGTCGCTTCTGCCTTGGACCTGGACCGTATTCGCAAAGTGCTCGACTTCTGCCAGAGCCGGCCGATACCACGAAACCCGGTCTTAGGTCGGATATTGGACTTAGAAGAAGGCCGAACTATTTGGGATGGGTGCAAATGGTCAAACAAAGAGCAATTCAACGGTATGTCACACATCTGACCCTAACTCTTAGATTCAACTAACCAGAGCAGCTCCCCCCAGGCCAGCAAAGAAACGTCTTCTCCCAGCTGCTCCATTCAGGTCAGTAACTCATCTAATCCTCTGACTCCAACAACGATCTGACAGAACTACAGGGTCCTCGATGCACCAAATCTCAAGGATGACTTCTACTGCTCTCCGCTGGCATATTCACCTACATCACACACTCTTGTGGTCTGCCTGAGCAATCTGCTTTACGCATGGTCTGAGGCCGGAGGTGTACACATGATTCATGGGGCTCAAGCTGGCACTTGGCTAAGCTCAGTGTCATTCTCATCCGCCCAAGGAACCAAGGCCGTGCTTGGGATCGGTCACTCGGATGGCTCTGTCGTTCTGAAGTCCCTATTTGACGGATTGCCTCGTTTCGAGGTCCGGCAGCCATTTCCCATTTCCTGTGTGAGCTGGCGTCCAACTTGCACGCTGCGGCCATCCAAGAATCCTCTTAATCCAGGGGTCCCCGTTCAAACCGAGGATCTGGTGGTTGGGGATGAGGTAGGCAACATCTACTATTACATAGTGGAATGGCCAATGAACTGGGAGGTCTCCAGAGATACTTGGCCAGGAGCAGTTTCGCTCATGGCCAAGATCAGCAACATCCATTGCCAGCAGATATGCGGCCTCGCGTGGTCGGCAGACGGGCGACTCTTTGCCACTAGGGGGAACGACAACCTCTGCTGCCTTTTTGAGGTCGATCATGTTCTTGGGCAGCGTCGAACGGAATCTGCTCGGTCAGAAAATGGATATCAAGGGAGATTTGAGGCCCTCAGCCCCTACGGCGGCATTGAGACAAGAGTTACACGTCCATTTTATTCCCCGCAAGACGTTTCAGAGACGGCAGATGCATCTGAATCACCAATTGCGGCTGAGATGCGACCACTTCCAAACTCGAGCGATACAGTCCGATATCTTGGGCCCGGGGCTGAGAGACACCAC
>JABEEN010000134.1:0-16497 GCA_013363205.1 Fusarium tuaranense | reverse complement strand
ACCCACCCGTGGCAAACCCTTCCCATTGCACCGTACATAGCCAGCTCGTTGTTCTGGAACCGATCTAACCAATTCCCCCACGCTGTGAAAAGCCGTGAATGCGACCACAGACAGGGATTTAATCCAATCAAGAACAAGAAGAATGAACTTGGTTATACCAACCCTAATATGCCTCTTGAGGGTAGACTCATCGCCGTAAGATGGTAACAGATCACACCACAAAAAGAGGCGCGAAACGCGGCACCGTGATGCACACCTAACAATGGGGCCGGTTACCGGCTGGAGGAAGATCACAGCACTTGTGATGCACCTACGAGGTACCGAATGAAATCTAACGGGCAGATCAAGTAATAGCCCCAATCACTGACGAGCCGATCCGCAATACCCGGCTTGGCACGGGATCCGAAGTCGGTGTTGGACTGATTGATAAGGTGATCAGACAAGGATCACCCTCACTAGCTCGAACTACTCCGTGCCAATCTCGTCCATCTGCAGGGCTCGAGCCGTGATCAATTCACCCATCATACGAGCTTTGGAAGTGTATGCTTAAAAACCCCCGCCGGATCATACTCCCGTTTAAGCTGTCGCAGCTCTGCCAGATGCCCTCCAAACGTAGTCTCCAGGTCGACGAACTCGGGGGCGGTCAAGGGTAGATACGTGGGACCTTCTGCATCTGGAAGAGCTGAGATTCTATTACGTGCATCTGACGCCCAAGCTGCCGCGCCCCGCGCCGAGGACTCGTCATCTCCGAGGCCCAGGAACTCGAGCATCACGTGGGGTTTCCGGTACGGGAGAACAGAGTCCGGCGTGTTGTCGGGCCTGCAGGATGGGCTGTCGGCACGGAGGGTATGCATGTTGACACCACCGGAGCTGTCACGGGGGATGGCGTGGGCAATTCGGGCCAGCTCATTCACCACCTCGGGTGAGAAGTGGGAGATGTCTGCTGACTGACAACGGCCTAGAACCTGAGCGGGGATCATATCTTTTACCATGGCAGCGAAGCCCAGCGCATTCGTGTTCATGATGGTCGAGTGCACATCCGAAATGTTGGATGAGAGAGGTGCAAGTTTGCTCACTCGTTCCAGCCATAGACGAGATTCGTCGCTCGCAGATCCGTTCCAGATGAAGCCGCAGGTGAGAGAAAGTCCGACTTTGGGATAGATCCAGATCGACGGCATCAGATAGAGCTTGCTGGGAATGTCCTTGTACGTGTTTACGAGGTTGTTGTAGTTGGTGAAAAATGTGGTTACAGCGTCGGCAATGTCAGATGATTCGAAGAAGAGCATTCCCGCCTGGACCTGTTGAGAGTCAGTAGATGCACTGAATCAAGCATGAAACGCAACACCTTGAGCAATGCATACCTCACAGAGTGGCCACGTCTTGACCTCCAGCTCGACAACGATGGCGAGACTCCCACCGCCCCCACGCAGACCCTTGAGCAGGCGAGCATCGGCTTCCACCAACTCCCCATTGGCCTGAACAACTCGGGCACCGACAATTTGGTCGGCTCCCAGCCCGTACGAGTGGACATAAGGACCAAACCCACCCCCAAGACACCATCCCACAAAACCGACTGTCCCACAGGATCCCGCGGGAGCTGTCAGTCCATGCTTGCTCAAGGCCTCGAGTACCCGATAATTCGTCGCCCCTCCTCCCACTCTAGCTGTCTTTTTATCTGGCGATATAGTGACCGTGTTGAGATCGCGTAGGTCGATGCTCACGGCGTCGAGGGCCGAGAAGCGCCCGAACATGTCATGTCCACCACCACGAACCACCGGGTCCAGCTTGAGGCTCAGACATGATTTGATAATAGTAGCCACTTGTTCGGCGGACTGGGGTCTAGTGATGACCTTGGGTCGAACCTCATCGTGCTGACCGGTATAGCTCGCTTGCAGGGATACAAACTCACTTGAGCCAGGCAGGGCAAAGGGAATACTAGCCTCAGAGAGATGGTTTTGCAGCAGATCCATTGTTGACTTGCTCATCTTGTATATGAATGATCGGTGAAAGTTGCAAAGAGAGAGTTCCATACGCCCTAGACTAAAGGCATCTCAACCCTCTTTATCGGAATTGTTGAGGCCAGTGTTCAACAAGCGTTTGCATTCCAGTAAGCCTGTCTAGCGCTTATTTTGTACTGTCACTCTGTCAGCAGTCGACTACTTCAAACTCTGTTCTCTGTCTACCCTATTGCTTAAGATCAACTTCCCCTCTTTATTGAGACGTCATCGGTGCTGATCTGTCTCACTTTGTGCGCCACGATGCTTACTGGTTCGAAGATGTGCACCATCAGAGTGTGTTGTGTACATCTCTTATGTTGGATATGTTAGTCGAGTTGTACCATGCATAGGGCTAGTTTTGTCTCACGCGGATCGGACATAGGTAGGCAGAAAATAGTGGCTGGGGATAGAGACTCGGGGAGGACTGGAGGAGGCAATCATAGACGCTAACGTAGTTACACCAGTTTAGCGTCCGGGCCATACTAAAGTCCGAAGTGATAGGATCTGAAAACAGTCTCGGTCTTTAGTAGGTACCGAGTATTCAGTCTAATAAGCCCGCCTTGTGAGGTTCGTTCTACAAACTCGGTACCGAGATCAAGGGGTTCACAGCCCAACTCCAATTAACGCAGCACCTATAAAAGCTTTGCGTCGTCGCAGAGTGAACATTTCTCAACTCAATTTTATTGTCTCATTCCATCTTCGATTATATCACCTCGAGCGGATCATTTACAAAACCCTAGATTAGCTGAAAATTCTCGCCAGCCCTAGAGTCTACAGCGACCTTTAAGTACGGAAAACATGTCCCCATCTAAACCACCCACTATCGCCATCGTTGGGGGCGGACCCTGTGGGCTTACCTTCGCTCGTCTGTTGCAGACTGCCGGGATCCTATATCGCGTGTTTGAGCGCGATCCTTCCCCGGAATCAACGTCTCTCAATCAGGGTGGCACGCTCGACATTCACAACGAGACAGGTCAAGAAGCACTCCGACATGCCGGACTTCATGACGAGTTCAAGAAGTTGTCACGCCAAGATGCCACGGCGATGACGCTGATGGATTCCACAGGAGGAATCAAGGCCTCTTTCAGTGATGATGCTGATCGCCCCGAGATCGACCGCTTGCAACTGCGACAATTACTACTCAACTCTTTACCTGCAGATACCATTCGATGGGGAAAGACGCTCTCCAAGATCGGGCGCAATGAAGACGAAAAACGGTCTGGAGCTCGCTCCTGGATGCTGAGCTTTGCCGATGGCTCAACTGAGACTGGGTTTCGGCTTGTGGTTGGCGCGGATGGGGCATGGAGCAAGGTCCGACAGTTAGTAAGTTATACCATTCCTCCTCATGTCTGTGTTCTACATAAGTATCAAGGAGCTAATTCTCGTCTTAAGATCACATCTGCCAAGCCAGTCTACTCAGGCAAGATGTTTATCGAGGGCCGTCTGTCCACCGACAATCCGAAATATGATGTGGCGCGGGAGATGGCAGGCAAAGGTACCGCCATGGCTTTGAGCGCCAAAAGCGTGCTCTGTGTTCAGCAAATGTCCGATAGATCGTATCGTCTATACATGGGCTTGACAGCACCCGAGACTTTAACACGGCCTGGAGGCGACGCTCATCCGGCTGATATGGACAAGGCACGAGCAACCATGCTTGGGCCAGGAGGCTTCTACGCCAACTGGGCCTCGAACACTCGAGCTTTGATCGCTGCTTCTGAAGGCCCTTGGCGCCCTTGGCCTCTCTATCGCCTCCCTATAGGTCTTTTTTTGTCAGGACCAGAGGGCAACGCCAACGAACCGGACCAGACGCACTGGAAACGTACCCCTGGCATTGTACTCTTGGGAGACGCAGCACATCTTGCAACTCCAAACGGCGAAGGCGTCAATCAGGCCATGTACGACTCGTTGGTGCTTTTCAAGAAGATCATGTCTGAGCTCGGAGATGAAAAGGATGCAACGGGTTACGACGAAGAGACAGACCAAAAAGCGATGGAACGGGCCGTTTCAGCGTATGAAGCCGAGATGTTACCTCGTGCTCGGGAACACATTCAAAGTAGTATCGATTTGGAAAATTTGATGTATGCAGATGATGGAGCTGCTCGCATGATCGAGATGTTTGGCGATTCTCACTAGTCGAGAGTGCATGGAAGGGATCTTAGTTCGAGAACTCGCGATTGTACAATCACTTAGCCAATATTTAATAACATAAACAACATACATTAAAGTCTCATTTCAATACCTATCGTGATACTAAGTCCAGGTGAAGCGTAATGCGTATGTTCTTGTGCGGGATCTCTGATTTGTCAGCATCTTCTAACACGCTGACGCCATTTGTAAAATTCGCGACTTTGTTCTTTCACCTTCATCTTCACACAAGCTCCAATACATCAACTAAACTGTTCCGCATTCTGCGGCGACCGACTTCAAGATGGCACCCTACCAACCCGGTATAACGACCCTTGTGGACCTGGGCACCCATAAACTCGAGCTGACCATTTACGGGCCACCCCGGAGAGCACACAACCCAATCGTCATCGTCATCCCTGGCATCGGAAGCAGCGTCAAAGAGTGGTCTGCAGTCACTAAAAGTCTTTCGGAGTCTATGAGCGTCATGAATTATGAGCGTGCAGGATATGGCTTAAGCGATCCAGCACCCGATAGTGACTCCAGGACCGTCGAGGATATAGCAGCAGAATTGCACGCACTTCTGCGAGCTGCGAAGGTCGCACCACCCTATATCGTTGTTTCCCACTCTTACGGTGGCATAATTCTACGAGAGTTTGTCAAATTGAGGACGTTGGCTCAGTTCAAGGGCTTTGTCTTTGTTGATGCCAACACTGAGGAGACGCCATTGACCTATCCGAATCCGTTTGTTCGCGCTGTACAAGGAGATATCGACACGCTGAAGCTCTGCTACGGGGATTGTTACCGATCAGGCCACGCAGAGTGGCAAGCCCTGTTGGAGGAGAAGGCAAGGCCTGGGCATAAAGTCACAGTCGATCGAGAAGTGTCCCAGTACCACGAGAGAGGAAGAGCCCTAGCTACCAAAGGACATTCAGAGACTGAAGAGCCCGAGTTTGGGCGTGTTCCTCTTGTTGTTTTGCAAGCAGATTACGCCGTCGACCTCCAAAAGATCTATGCTGAAGGCGTGCGGCTCGGAAACGGTACGGATGATGAAAGGGCTGGAATGGGTCAATTCATAACTCAGGCCAATTCAATCGAAGAGTCCATGCAAAGGAAGATATTGAAGTTATCTGAAAGGATAAAATTTCAACATCTTTCTGGCTTCGGACATAGCCTTCACCTTGCCGCCCCTGAGACGGTTGTGGATGCTGTTATATGGATATTGATGCAGTATAGGTGCTAGAATCCTACACACTGCATGGAAAGGGATTATAGATGAAGATAGACTCGATAATCGGTGCATCATAAAGTTCACCATCTAGTTCACAAGCGTCACAAACTGGAGTTCTTTTTGTGCACCTATCATAAAAAAGCTCAAATTGAGTGACTATGGATAAGTCAAGAGAAGAAGATACGAAATTGGAAATGTCTGACGAGACTGAGGGGGCCATCCTTTTCGTGATATGTGGTATGCGGTATTTTTGTACCGTCATACGAGGCAAGTATGTACATGAAAGAGCTAAGCAAGTTGTGTTTTCCTTTTTGTCCCAAGTGTTTACAGGAACGAAGGGTTGGCGTTGGTGAGAAGCTGCTCGAAGTAGGCCTGGAACCAGGTTCCTGCCTCAGGTGCCGGCCTTGAAGAAATAAATGTCAGCATAGTTTTCGGTTGGGGGAATAGTATGACGTACTGGAGAGCGGCAGAAGCACCGCAGTGGTAGTCGTAACGGGCAGCACTGGTGTCCGAGGTACCATCAGACTCACCACCAGGCTTGACCCAGACAAAGGCATCAAGAAGGCTGTCACCAGTGTTGGCAGAGGGGCGGATACCGAAGCCAGTGCCCTTGGAGTTGCACCAGTCACCCCACTGTTGCTGACCGGTAGGTTGCTTGCCAGAACGGCCCTGGTCAGTAATGAAGTAAGCACCAGGCCAGCCATTCTGCTCCAGGAGAGGGCCCATTGCGTGAATGAAACCTTTCTCGTCGTAGATGGAGGCTCCCTGGGTATAGGGAGGAGCGGTGCTGAGACTCCAGGCGTTGTAGTTGGCAACGTTGGTGGCGAGTCCACGGAGCGCAGCTGGCTTGCCTGCATCCTTGTAAATGCTAGCAAAGAGCTTCGCAGCAGGGCCCTGGTTGGCGGGCCAGCCGAGCCAGCCAGCGTGGCCCGCGTCAAGGTACATGGCGACGTTGGGCAGGTTCAGTTCCGTGACAGCGTAGTTTGTCAGGCTGATGTACGCATCATGGGCCTTGGAACACTTGGCAACATCCAAGTTGGTAACCAGGTTAGCCAGGGAGTCAGGTTCTAGAAGAGCCGTTAGCCGGAATCACACGGAGCTAGGGGCATAGGACCAACCAATAACAAGGAGGATTCGGATATCAGAGTAGCTCTGGATGATCTTCTTGATAGTTTGGATGTAGTTCTTGTACTTGTTGGCACCATCGTTGTCAAGGGAATACTCTCCGTTGGAAGCGGCGGCAGCGCAATCACGATCAGGGAGATCGTAGACGACGAACTGACCGGCGTAGTTACCACCAGCCTGGTTAGCCTTGCGAATGTCGACGAGTGTGTCCTCCATCAGGGAGATGTGGTCAAAAGAGTCCCTGAAAAAGTGTTCAGTCAAATGTTCTGAATCCTCGTCCACTCAAATATCTCAGTACTTACATCCACTGATAAGAGGGAACATCGGCGACCTTGGCAGCAGCCGTGGCCATGGCGCCGCTCAACTTGGGGATGGCCAAGTTAGTAACCTCTGAGCGGTAGTAGCTGTTGGCCCAAAGGTCAACACCAGAGTAAGGGTTTCCGCTGTAAGTAGCAGTGCCGCTTCCAGCGGGAGGAGGCTTCGTAGTAGAAGTGCTACCGGCAGTCGAGGTCGAAGTCGCCTTGGTAGTGGTGGTAGAGGCAGGGAGTGTGCTTGTCCCGGAACTAGCAGGGCCTTCTCCAGGAATGCATTGAGAGTAATAGTCGTTGATTTTGCTGCAGGTGCTACCAGACTGGCAGCAAGTAGCGCCATTCCAGCTGATGCCACCACACTGGGACCTAGAGGCTTCGTGAGCCTTGCTGTGTGATACGAAGTTAGGATGGATTGCAAGCACTTACCACTGGGTGGCGCAAGCCTGGCGTTCCTCAACAAGAGGGGCACCAAGTGCCGTACCAGCCAAAGCGGCGGTAAACAGGAGTTTGTAGACGGTCATTTTTCACAAAGAGAGTGTAAGGCTGGCCCTGGATTCTCTGGTTGATACTTGCCAAAGGTTAACGGGTGAAGAACAAAAGAAACTCTCAGGCTACGAAGAGATAGCGACTTTATATATTACTATTCAAGATCAGAGTATCCATATTTGCATAGGTTTCACTTTCGGAAAGACGGGACGCAACGTGCTTCGTTGTGGTCAAGTGATTAAGCTTTGTGGACTTGAAGCCGCCAAAAAGGTGATTGTGAACGGAACCTGAGCACCGTCATCTTGATCGGGCTAGGCGCCCGTGGTATCCCAGGATGAACCCACACGTCTCGTGGAAGGAGGCCCGACGGGTGGCTTGCACCGCTAAGATCTGCAAAGTTTCAACTCGAATGCTAGATGAGAATCCGTGATTCGTTTGCACGTGGGCGAGGCAGCCTCATCACTTAATGACACGCATGAACACGCCGCGTACCGACATGTTTATTCACTGATCGACTTGTAAATCAACGACCATTTCAGTGTCCAGGTGGCCGAAACGTCCAGGACCCCCATGTCGATGTGACAACACTGACAGGGGGGTTGACCCTGCTCATCTCGGAAGCCATGCTCCTTGAGATACCCAAATAGGAAGCGCGGAGGTTGATCAAGAAACATGCGCATGATGGTATCATCTCTTGGCGTTCAAGTAATAGACTCCCGGGTCCCTTGCCCTACGGGCCGACGCGACGGAGAATAGGCAACGCGATATAGGGCCACATTGGTCATTCCGGGACGGAGATCCTTTCATAGAATCTGCCACTGATTCTAGCTACTAGCTCGCAGTGTGGCAGCGAAGTAATTAGCATATCATTATAAATATAATTATTAATATATCTATCTCCCTGACCCTGAACTCGACGGAGAGGCAGACACAAAAACAACAAGCACAGCAGCATACGCGGCTGTTGATGCAAAAATCTCAGCCCGTCTTGCACTTGTTAAAACCCTTACACTTATTGCAAAGAGGGCCGTGAACATGGCAATAACTCCCAGCTGGACACTCTCCTTGTTTAAGAAATGTAATAAGACTATGGCCCCTACCAAGAGGATTGCGGTGAAAACGGTGCTGATTGCGGATGCTAACCAGACGACGTGATTTTCCTCAATGTATTCAGTTTCATCTGTGATTTTGGTCGTCTTTTATCGTTAGAATTATGCAGGGCTAGAAGCTTGGGTGAATTGTACCTTGAATATCCAACAATCTTGAAGGAATCGTGAGAGAAGGTCTGTATCGGCAGGACGTCTGACGGCGACAAGATCTCGGTGGTTGCATTCATCTAGTCTCTTCTCAGCGAGACCTGCGAGAATTGGACGACGGCGTCGGTCATTGAAATGGTTGTGTATATATTCGTGGGATTGTGCGCGTACCACCTCGAGAGCTCGTTTTCTCGGCCCTTCAAGCGTCGCTATCTGATTTTGACGCAGTAGAGCTTCCTCTAGCGCCTTCCTGAGCAACTGACATGCTTTGACTAGGTACGGTGGGATAACTTACGATATTCTTTTAAGGTCTCTTTGATTTCCTCAGCTATCTTCATTCGAGTATACTCAGGTCGAGCCGCATTCTTTGCATTCTCCTCAAAGGCTTCCCAGGCCCGGAGTGAACGGAGTGTCTCATTGTCCTGGGCGTGAGCAGCCTGCGCATCTGCTTGATCCAACTTCCACTCGAGGTATGTGAGCCTGCTCTCAAGGTGAAGAAGGTTCCGCGCGCTGAGCCTGTCGAATTTGCGAAAAATAAATGCTTCATAGTCTGGGTTAATGGCTATTCTCTGGGCCAAAGCCGGAAAACCTGTGCCATCACGTACGTTTTCGACGTCCATTTGATGGTGAGTATTTTGGGGGTGCTTTTACTCAGACTTTGTGATTTTCATGCAATTGTCAGTACTCCCGTGATCTCGCATGTTTGTGCTTTGTCGAGGCCTACTGCCTATACTAGGAGGAAGTATGCAGCAGGCAACCTAAGCCTGGGCTGTGCTGTTGAAGTGTTAGTTGAACTTCAGCACTGCCCACTTACTTGCGGCTCTGCTAGCGAATCAAGGGCAAACACGGATCTTGGGCGTTTTCTATGGCAGCCTGCAGGGCTTACTGTGTTGAAAATCAAAACTGTCTGTCACGAGCTCGGATTCTGAAGTGTCTGATTGGATGTGTGTATGCTCTTAGTGGAGTAAGTCCCTGTAAATCCTTACACTGGAGTAGCGAGGAGTATATTGCAATTGGACAACATCCATGGCAGGGTGAAGTCTCCCCATCCTGGTGTACTGTACACAGCCCAACGCACCTGGCCCTATGAGGTGAGTCCTCTGGGGCATAATAAATCTAATTCATTCACTCATCGCTTGTTTCCAGCTCAACTCTGAAGTTTGTCTCAGACAATTCCACGCACATTCTAGGGCCAGGAGAATATCACATATTCCGCGCTCGGTCGCCTTTTCCTCCGGTGGTGGTTAAACACATCACCCTAGCCGACAAAGTAATACTCCAGCATGTGTTTCCAGCTTGTGGAGCGTTACCCGGCGTGCAGATGTCTGTATTATGAACATTCCATTGACAGATGTGCCACCTACCATGGAGGAGGCCATTACATTGAACAGCGCACTATATTTGTCGACTATGATTGCAGCACGCATTCCTCATCAAACGAGCCTGCTCAGACGGGGATGATGTTTCAGAAGGGACTTTACAACAAGGGAACCGATGACTTGAAATCAACGTCACGGGAATTTCACTCGGACACCTTTCTTTCTGACGATGACGATGCTATGGAATGGAACAATGTTCGACTCGAGACTAATACGCATGACATCCCGGCGTCAACAAGCCGTCAACATATTCCAACCGGACCTTCCCATCTTGAGCTCAAGCCCAATGAGTCGCAGGCGTCGTCTTCGGCTGCTCCGGGCATCGCCTCTTTCTCGCAGACCTCAACTTCTACGGAATGCCATGCCAAGCACGCCATCACCGAAAGTGAGGAGCAGAGCCCAATTACATGGTGTCCAAAAAACGACAACCAACTCCGCGGCGTGACGTGCTACGAGGTCCCTGGCACTATCAACGGTGTCCCAGTCGAGGCGCTGCCAGACTGGGGATCCGCGATAGAGGCCATATCCGAAGCGTTTGCGAGGCAGCATGGTTTTAGCATCGAAGCCACAGACACCGAAACGATACGTCTTCCCGGGGGAAATATAACGCAAAGTGTTGGTCGTGTTGTTGGCGACTTCAAATTCCAGCGCGAAAGCGACGTCTATCACTGCGAATTCCACGTGCTCCGGGGCAGCGTGTTCGACTTGGTGTTAGGCAGAGGTTTCCTCGACCTGACAAAAACCCTCACCGACTTTTCTCACCGTATTGTCGAGAGGGTTCGTCCTTGTTACCAGAAAGGGAGCCGCCTGTTTCTCATGGGCGAGTCTCCAAAGGACCGTCTCCGTTGCGTCGTCAACGGTTTTGAAGCTTCAGCTTTACCGGATACAGGATCGGAGCTCATGCTATGTTCGGGGGACTTCGTCCGCCGCCATAGGTTCACGGTGCACAAGGGAAAGAAATATCAAAGACAGGTCATACTCATCGATGGATCTACCATGCGTACCGATGGCATGGTGACAGGGGCCGAGCTGCAATTTGATGCACCACCCATATCCTCGCCATCGCTGGACTGTTCTCTGTACCTATCATTTATTACTGGCCTTACCTCGCTCACTGGCTGCAAAGGAAACGCGCCACGAAAAGCGACTTTTATCTGCGACCTATACGTCATCGAAAGTCTACCATACGATATCATCCTCAGCAACGAGTTCATATTCCAGTACGGAGTGTTTTCCCGGTTCCAGCACCTCTTTTACTCTACATCACCCAACACTTCACCGGACGAGCAAGCGAGTGTAGATAACAGCCTTCTGTTCATCAGGACAAGGAGGCCTGGGCGTCTTTCGCGGCGTCAACCACCTCAAACCGAAACCAACACAAGTAAGTCAGCCCTGTTGTAGAGCAAGCGAGGTGACGTGCTGACATCTCTAGTTCCCCTCCAAAGGGGGTTGTCTTGGGAGGGGCGTTGGGAGATTGAGGAGACACGAAGAAACCGGGCGATGCTGAGGATCGCGTCTTTACCAGAGCCTCAGAAGTATGTTGAACAGACGACGGAGAATCACATACAGACAGTCTGGGACAGGGAAAACCCGAGACCGCAACCGGCAGGGCAATTTACAACTTTGGACCAGAGTTTGAGGAGAACACAAGTCCCCAGGGCACCTTCCCCAGCGGGACTTGATTTAACAGATGTACCTCCGCAGTCGACTAGGTCATCAATCGCAAGAGGTTGGATGAGTTCTTTAATTTCGCAGTTTATTAGGAGTTAAGAGAATTATTAGATAGTAGCTAATTGGCAGTTTTATTCTTTGTCTCATTGTATGTTATAATTAAGGGTTAGCGAAAAGGAGACTTAGCCTTGTGAACTTTCCTCAATTGTTTATTATACTACCATTTCTACCTAGGGTCTTAATGATAGGAGTGTCTTACCTGAAACCCTTCAACTTGATACACCTTTTTTTTATATTCGAAATTACCTAGCCCTGTGTCGCCTGTGGTAGTTACGGACTGAGAGGCGGGCATGGTACGTTCTCTTGGAGGCTGGTTGCAGAGTGGAGAACCCTCGGGTTCGGGTTCGCATCGAGCCCAGAATGAACCAGCTCGGATAATGATTTGGGTATAAATCAGGGCACTTGTCAATAGAAAATCAATCATAGATCTTGTTATTGATCTGGTCATTCCTTACATCATTGAAGATCTATCGTTATTCTTTTCTCCCAACCTTGTTTTATCTCTTTCTTTCCCATTTGTGACTCCCTTCTTCTATCCGTTACCCCCTAATTTGTTTCCCTTCGGTCATGCTCGGTAGAAAGAAGGATTCTTCAGCTGGTGGCTTCGAGCTACTTGGTGTCTCGGCCGAAAAGACAAAGGAGCAGAACAGCGACCTCGAGAGCCAAAAAGCTGCGATCGAAACGAATACCCCTGGTGGCACGAACAATTCCCAGCACCAACACTCCAACAGCAAAGCCTCAGACAGTCCACTCCAAGTCACGAGCGAAGATGAAGCTACCCTGAATGCCCTCGATGCCGACCCCGACTCGAACATCGTCTGGTGGGATGGAGATGATGACCCCGAGAACCCATACAACTGGCCCGCGTGGCAGAAGTACCTAAACTGCGGCCTCCTTAGCACCCTCACGTTCATCACTCCGCTCGCGTCTTCAATCTTTGCACCCGGTGTCCCAAAACTCATGGTGGACTTTAAGGAGACTAATCAGGAACTCGGAGCCTTTGTGGTTTCCGTGTATGTCCTTGGCTTCGCATTCGGTCCAATGTTAATGGCACCGCTCTCCGAAGTGTATGGCCGGACCATTGTTTACCACGTCTGCAACATTCTTTTCGTCTGCTTCACTGTTGGATGTGCCTTGGCCCCAAACATGGCCGCCCTCATTGTCTTCCGGTTCTTTGCTGGTGCTTTTGGCGCCTGTCCTATGACGAATGGCGGTGGCAGCATTTCTGACATGATAGTTCAGGAGAAGCGCGCTGTTGCAATGTCGGCCTTTAGCATCGGTCCCTTAATCGGTCCCATCCTCGGACCTGTTTTAGGTGGCGTTCTGGTAGACAACAAGGGCTGGAGATGGGTCTTCTGGGTTGTCACCATTATCGGTGGCTTCCTGGCTGTGACAATGATCTTGACGATGCGCGAGACATATGCGCCTATTATCCTCAAGCGCAAAACTCAAAGGCTCATCAAGGAGACGGGCAATGTCAATCTTCGGTCAAAGCTTGATACGGGTCTTTCGGACGCGGATCTCTTCAAGAGGGCTATTGTCAGACCCACGAAGCTTCTCATCTTCTCTCCTATCTGCACCATATTCGCCTTTTACTTGATGATTGTCTACGGCTATCTCTACCTTCTCTTCACATCGGTTCCCTTCATCTTTCAGAACGCCTACGGTTTTAGCGCCAGCACAGTCGGCCTTGTGTACCTTGGTCTCGGCGTGGGGTCTTTTGTTGGCTTGTTTTGGTTCTCATTTGATACCAACAAGCAGCTGCAGAAGATGAAGGCCCAGCAGCAGGATCACAAGGATGTCAAACCCGAGGTTCGTCTGAAGCTTCTGCCCGTGGGTACTTTGCTGCTTCCGATTGGATTCTTTATCTACGGCTGGACGACAGAGTATGAAACACATTGGATGGCGCCTATTATAGGCTTGGCAGTTATAGGAACAGGTAAAGATAGAAGATTTCTGCTTACATATTTTTGCTAACACGACGTTCAGGCAACTTGATGTGTTTCATGGCTGTCAGCATGTACCTCGTCGACGCCTACAACATGTACGCAGCGTCTGCTCTAGCAGCCAACACGGTAATGCGTTCCATCGCGGGCGCCACTTTACCACTATGTGCTCTCAAGATGTACGACGCGCTGGGATTGGGTTGGGGCAACTCCCTCCTCGCATTCATTGCCATCGCTCTCCTCCCCATTCCGATTCTCATTAAGCGATATGGCGAGAAGTTGCGAACCAGCTTCAACAATGACCGACTGTAAAGTCAGACCTACAAGAGGCTTGATAGAGAACGCAACCCCTTTTAGACACATTCACATAGACAATTAGCAGCATCAAATGGGGGATACCAATTAGACAGCACAGTAACTTAATTAGAAGTGTGGGTTCTGCATCCTCGCTTTCGGATTCGCGTTCAATCATCAGACCACATCTTGAGACAATTCTTGCCCTGATCTGTCCAAGCGCGCTACATTGATCTCCCACTAACCAGGTTGTGCTCACGAGACCAAAGTCTTGCTCGCATTTCCATCAAAAGCCTCGGGTTCCCTCCCACCCACCGCCCTCGCATTCAAGCTTGGGTCTTTTTCTTGCGAAAGCGAAGCTAGATCCTACGCCATCAGCATGCAGTCAGGGAAGCGCTTAGGTCATAAGAAATCGCGTAACGGTTGCCTCCGGTGTAAGGCCAGGCGCGTCAAGGTGAGCAAATGGCAGTGAATGAGCTCTTTTACCTGAAATTTGCGTGTCGCGTTAACTTGTTGAAAATAGTGCGATGAACTTCGACCATGTACAAACTGCATTCGACATCACGTTGAATGTAGCCTTGTAACTTCGAACACAGTGGTCACCAGAGTCTGCTCTCCCCCTTCAATCCCCACAGCGCCCCCTACAGCAGCTCCTGGTTCGGCCCTGGCTCCGAGTTCCAGCCCGTTGGTGGCAACCCTCGGTCTTGGGGAACAGCCCGGACCCGAATCCGAACCCGAGCCCCACTCATGGGCTTGTCAATCACCGATGGCAACTCAGCAAGACCATGGTAATATATCCTTTTGATCAAGGCTTTAATTATGCATTTCTAACTTTCTCAGCTTCTGTCCATTCTACTACATCACCATTCCACCCAACTCCAGGAACGCCATCGCAACATCATGGAACGCCATCGCAACATCATGACCAAGGCTTCCCGTGCGCGTGCCAATGTTCTGCACGAGACTGGATGCAGAGCCTTCAGCTCTTTCATCACTACACCACTTCAGTCTGGAGATCATTCGTGAGGGAGTCTCGAACAGAGGTACTCTGGAGGGAGCTTGTTCCAAACGCTGCACTATCCAATGTAAGTTGAATTCACCAGCTGGCCCAGCCAACCACTTCACAGTCTGACTCGGGCCAGGACTTTCTGATGCATGCCCTGCTTGCGGTTTCCGCGCTGCACTTTGCACATTTCAATCCAGCGCAAAAGGACGAGTATCAGGTCATCTCATCACACTACTCTGCTCTAGCACTCTCCAGCTTTCGAAACCTTCTGAATGATATCAACGAAAGCAACTGTGAAGTTTTTTTCCTGTTTGGGTCAATGACCTTTCTCCAGTCACTTTGCAATGTTGCACATCCGAACGGGCCTCTCACATCCGCCGAGGTGGCACAGTCTTTTCAACTCCTCCAAGGCATGAAATGCATTCTTGACTTCAAGTCTCTTCAGAGATGGTCGTCGGATGGTCCTTTGGGTCAATTATTTTCTCACAAGGCAAGAATTATGACTCCCACTCCCACCACCCCTGCGTCGGCCCCCAGCCCATCATCCGAAGCGTCTAGTGCCTTCCAGAGGCGTTTAGACAAACTCTGTGGGCTTGCCAGGCAGCTCCCTCGAACTTTGGACGTCATAAATCCTCAATCCGCTAGTCTTTTAGCTCTCGAGGGTCTTCGAAGCATTTATCAGGATTGCCTTGCCATTTCTTACACCAGTGACCTGCCTCATACATGGGCCTGGCCACTTTGCCTCCCGCCTTTCTTTGTGGATATGATCAGGTCTGGGGATCCTATGGCTCTTATTGTATTGGCCCATTTTGCTGCATTGAGCTGGCCCTATGAGCACAAAGGGTGGCCGAGTCAAGGTTGGAGCGCAAGCGTCATGGGCATGGTCAAAAGAGTGATAGAAGATCAATGGCGGGAGTGGATTGAATGGCCGGTAAAAAGCCTAGAGGAGGAAATACCTGTCGACTCAATGGTAGATACTTGAAACAATATTACGATCATCAATGAGATATTTACTACCTTTTGGGATATTCTCAACTGTCTACTCGATGGGGATCACATGGGCAGTCAAAGAGCCTCCGGGGCCAGGTCCCTGTTACGCTACGATAAGAGCTACCTATTCTTGTGTGGAGCCGTCACTAAAGAGTAAGTAGCTATTAACATGCGCTAGCTGCCTTGGCCACAAGCTCCTCAACTGCCCATGAGAGTCTTTCCACGAAATATATAAGATCTCATCATATCTCCATAGGCAAATAATCGTGTTCTCTAGCATGCAATGCCATAAAAGGATGTATTGAAGCAATACGCAAATGATGTTAGGTGTCATGTAAAAATGAGTAGTTATACCGTAACGACTCAGCAAATTTGCAAAACCTGGTGGGTCTTGATACCCTTGCTAGCCTCTATTTTCAAGCTCTTGATTTGCTATCCCGCAATAGAGGCTCTGACTGGCAGCTCGCTAGGCGGCAGAGGCTGGCTCTAAACTTGGCCTGAACCAATAAAAAGATCATGAACTAGGGTATCTAGACCCACCAGGTTTTGCAAATTTGTCGAGTCGTTACGGTAGCAGCCGTTTGATTGGAAAAGCGTGTCCATGAATGCAATTATGCTACA
>JABEEN010000133.1:0-119006 GCA_013363205.1 Fusarium tuaranense | reverse complement strand
CCTGAGCCTCTCTCGTGGAATATGGGCTTGTTGTTTGGGGCAAGCTGAAGATGCGACAGGACAGAAAGAGGAATGATGAAGCAATCCTGGACAGCCGGTGAGAGTGGCGATGATGGATGGGAAGGAGGTTTGAAAAAGGGCAAAACGGTCTGTGCTTTTCTATTCTTGTTGGGAAAATGTTGAATGGCGAATCGACAAGCTCTTTCTCTTCGGGGAACCTTGAAGTCCGCCATTGCCCAGCTCCAAGATGCAACAGTCGGGGGGTTAGAGGGTAGAGGGTGGTATCATAGCAGGGGGGGACTTTGTGGTTGGTTGGGGCAAAAGCAGCAGGCTGCAGGGGCTCTGTCTGCCTGGAGGAGACTCACTCACTCAAGAAGCAGAAACCTTTTTGGATGGGGGAAGCTCTGAACCTGATTGATTGATTGCTTGCGTGTGGGATTGCGCCAGATGCGCAGCATCCATGCAAAGTCTGCAGTACCAAGCTCCAAGACCAAAAATTGCATGTGAAAGGCGTTGGCGCTCATGTATGGTGTACTTGTAGACGAGTCCAACATCTTGGCTATGGTCTTGGCTTCTCGCTTGGCCATAACGCTCCGCCAGCTAAATTATGTGGTTCATCTGTTAACACGACACAAAAACCTCATGATTTAGTCTTTTATGGTGTCGCGAGGCGTTGATGCTGGGTCCAGCAAACTACCTTGAAGTGATCTAGTGCCATGCGAAGCGAAGAGCTGATAATGGGTTGAGTCCCTCCTCTCACAATCAAAATCGACCTGGAGCCTTGGAAGCGATGGAGCCTGGAGAATTTAGCTGCCGTCGGTCGGCCGACGGGTCCATAGCTAAAAAGGCGAAAAAAGACGAATTTTGCCCCACCAGTTGAAGAGCTCACCAAGAGGCGATAATTGGAGACGAGCTCTTCCCCCTTGAATGTTGGAGGTGAAAAATTCGAACACTCACTCTTGAGAACTGGCCCGTGCACTTCTTTGCCCGTTATCTCCTGGTCCCGGAGCAGAAACGGCAGATAACTGCAGGCCCTGGCAGCACCAATTGAAGCTATATCCTTGTACTCTCCCTTTCTTTTCTTTTTTTCGTACCACAATCAAGCTCATCTAATCCGTGGGGTCTCTGACGCATCACGATCTGAGTAAAAAACTCCACTTTAAAGGCAGACGATTACAGTAGAACGATCGAAAGCCCATGACAAAGAAATGGCCAATGTTAGAGTCAGACGGGTATCCCCATAATCGATATGACAAGCAGCAATGACAAGCTCTGACTAAGCTGCCTGTCGTGCTCGGGGTCCAGAGACATTTTTTGATGGATGCAACAGCGACATGTTCGTTTTCGTCTGGGGCAATGGCTTGCAGCGTTAGGCGGGAAGACAACCGCCATCGTCTTTCTCATCTGCGTCTGGCATTGGACATTCCCCCGCGGGGACGACGCACATCAGTAAAAATCGTTCGGTCTGGCTCGCGGCGCTTCGAGCCTGAGCCGAATTCCTTTCCCCTCTTCCACCCCCTGTGTAACTGTTTACTGTTTTGTGTTATGGTCGTACAAGACCTGGGGTGATCGGCATGTCTCATTAGCCAATCCAATCCGTTGCCCGGCGAGAACGCCATTATACCAAGCCACCGTCGATGCTGACAAGGACAAGTTGATTGCCGTATGTGTTCAGACCTTCATCTTGTCAAGTGCCAGCCCGGACGAGAACTCGGTCCTAGGCCATTTGTGGCTTGGCGCAATCTGTGGCGGGAGGAGCTCAGGAGGACTTGAGACGAGACCAGTCATCACAGAACCCAGCCTTGAGCTGAGAGAGAGACGGGGGATCGATGGGGGCGTCGTCTACAACCAAGGGGGCGTCAGATAAACAAGCCACGAGCGTTGAGATCGCATGGGGGGCTTGATGGGGGCTTGCCCCAAACAACAAGCCCATATTCCACGAGAGAGGCTCAGGTCAAACAAACAGACACACACAAGATAGGACGAATGTCTCTTCTCCATCCCCAGACCTGGACGCCTCTCAACGGTGGACTCGCAGGCATCCTGAGACAGAATGGGGGGGGGGAGAAACCCGGACATGGCCTCGGCGTGGTCATGGCATGGGACATGGATGATGCTGGGCAACAAAAGCCAATTGCAGAGGAGAATGTCTGAAGTTTTGCTTGCTTCTCGATCACATCTTGTATACGTATACGAACACAGACATCTCTCGATTTCTGTGTCAGTCAATCCATCCCAATCTCTTGGTCATGGTCGAGAGAGACGCGATGCGCGTGGTGAGACAATGAAAGAATGAGCGCGTGGTTTCTGTGACGACCTACGTCATTGACGACGACGATGGGTATCAGTTGACATGCATTGGGAAGGGTTTCAGCGCGATTGTCTCCTTCTTTTCCCCTCACCATGTATCTACCTACCTCCCTCTCGTGAGCTGGGGGCTGCCATGGGATGGATGTAAGGCGAATAAGCGAAATGTTTCTGAAGCAAGATGCATACTGCCCGTCTCTGTGCAGGATACCCATTTCTGCACTGCAGTAGCAGTTACAGTGTGTGTGAAAGGCTTCCAATGGGCGGCTACCATGCGTCTCTTTGAAGGAGGAGGGCTTCGGCTCGCCTGTAGCAAGGCGGCGACTTGTTCACCAATCAAGCACAGTGCCGGGAAACTGTGACCTGGGTGTGACTGCGGGCGGTGCTTCTGGCTTGCAGTTTGAATATGCATGCACATTTCACAGCGGCCTTGCAGCAGAAGAAAAGGATCCCGTCAGCAGCTAACAGATGGATCTACCGGTACCATGCCAGTGGCCATGGGTTTTTGGACAAGGGCAAGGGGGGGGGGAGCCTCTCTCTGCCTTGGATGTTTTGGACTTTTTGACGACTGAAGAGGACAGGGCAAGGGAGGTTCCCGTCCGTAACTTGAGGCTCCCGAGTGTGGAAGAAGAAAAAAAACGCCATGGCTTTCTGCACCTGGCATGTCGGTGAAGGAAGCTTATGTACCATCCATCTTTAAACTCCTTCTTTCTCAAGAAATACCCTCAAAAAGTCAAAAGAATGAGGCCATCAAGAGAAAATGCCGACTTTCCTTCTTTTGACCCCCCCCTGCTCTTCTTTCAACGGCGCGTCCGGAACCAGCGGGGCGGAGAGCGGAAAGACGGAGACGCGCGAAGGCGATGATTTTCCATGGGATGGGATGGGATGGGATGTGCCTGATCTGAGCTTCTTCGGAGTCTCCCACTGTGCTAAGAGAGAGAGAGTGAGAAAGAGCACTAGGGTATCCACCTGGAGATGATTTTCCCACACATACCATTTTTTGCAACAATCCATCCCACGCCTTTAGCTCAACGCCTTCTTTTTCTTGTTGTTTTTGTTGGAATAACACACCCATCCATGTAATTGATGAGAATTTCGCCTCTTGAGTGCATCTCGTAGAAACTAGAGTAGTAGATCTTTTGTAAATCACAGTTCGGAAGAATAATACCGATTTTATCCTCCTTCTCTGTAAGAAACAGCTTCCCTTCCCAGATCATACATACCTACTCAATCTCACTCTACCATGCACACGCCTCTCACCGATTGCTTTCCAGATGCACACACCCAGAGTAAAAAAAAAAAAAATCGAACCCCCCACCCACACTCGCAAGACATGGGTCTCTGTGTTTTTTTTTTGCTGTGCTCACCAGCAAGAATGTACCTTGGCAAGCAAAAAAAGATGGAGCTCAGACCAGGGGCCGCGAGACCGGGGTCAAGTTCTTGGGATTTGAGAGAAACGAGAGACCACCATTCGATGATCTGACTTGAATAATCCTTGAGGTTTCACACCTTGGAAAGAGAAGAAGACGCCATTGTCGGCGTCGCTGTGGTCGCAGATTTCTCATTCATTGCCCTTCTGAACCCCCCCTTCTTCACCATGACGACTGAAAGTATTCAATTTCTTTTTCTTCTTCTGCTCTAAACTTCTTCTCTCTTCTTCTCAACTTGCAAACTTAGACTGCTATAGTAGTTGCATCGTCATTCTTTTTTTTCTCTTCTCCTTTGTCCGGTAATTATTACGGCGCCGAGTCTTTTCTGGTCTCTTCTATCTTGCTATCGCCAACCCTTTCATCATCATAACACCACCACCACAACTACTCCATCGCTAATTGTGCACTAAAAAATTACCGACTCTCCGACTGTCCTGTTGCTTGCTCTGCCTTGCCTTGCCCTGCTCTTCCGGCGCATCCTCAACCCCTGGTCCTGCATCCATTTTGGATCTCCGCCTTTCCTGTCGCCATCCATCCATCCATTGGGTCCCATCGCATCGTCGTCCCCCATCAAAATCTCCAAAACCCATTGGATCCTCGATTTCGATACGATACGATACTGGCTCATATCATTCACTTTTTTTCTTGTCTCTTTTTTTGTTCTCGCCTCCTCTGACGTTTTGTCGACTCCAACCATCACACACTCTCCGCACGCATACGGTAACCATCAGCATTTTGGAGAATCATAATACTTGATACGTGCATGCAGGTTTTTTAATTTCATCATCATCTAACAGCCTCAACTCTGGGCGTTTGTGTCAATCCTTCTGGGAACGTTCAAAACCTACGCTCATCTTTTTCTTTTTTGCCCATCTGCAACCAGCTGGTTTTGGCGTTTTGCCGCCGCCCCATCTTTCTCAACTCATCACCTACAAGAAAAAAAAGCCTCCTCCAATCTTGTCCCCAACTGTAAAGCCTCCCACCTCAACCGGACACTCTCACTCTCGCCGCCGTCGATAAAGAACAGAGTGAGAAAGAGAGGAAGAGAGAGAAAAAAAAACCCTACCAAACCTAACAAGAACGTCCAAGCGTCTCACACGGCGTCCGCACTACAGCGGTATGATCCCAGCCCTACCTTGAACGCCAACCCACCAAACCAAACCAAACCAAAAAAACCTCCCACCCCCATCCCTGTCCCCATCCGCTCGCCGCTCGCACTCAATCCTGACCCATCCCATCCCATCCACATCCACTCATCCCTGCCCTCCATCCACTACCACCCATCCTGGACGCCGCCAGACGGCCCATGCCTACGCGGCTCTCAACCTTGTCGTGCTAGTCCATGCCGCTCAGGCCGGCCCCGGCGCCTCCAAGTCCTGGCCTCTGCTCTGCGCGCGGCGTTCAGAGGAGAGCCGGAGAGAGGCGCACACCACAGGGCACTGACTGGCACACTCAAAACCACCTGCTCCCCGCAAGGCCATCTTGATCTCGTTCAGCACCTCCACCAGCTTTCTTGCTGTCCATGAGTTTATGACTGACTGACTGATTAACGTCCAGTATCAGCAGCCTTTTTTCGGTTTTCTTCTTATTCTGGTTTCTTGTTTTTTATTGTTGTTTGAAGCTGCATCTCCTCCATCTCCTCCCTACCGCACCGCCTTGCTCGTATCACCTAATCTCGACGACCGACAGCGCCTTTGTTCTCACCCCCCGAGTCGAGTCCAACGATAACCATTCCTCCGGACCACTTCCTCCTGTCTGGATCCTGCGGTGCAACCTGATTGTGATACCTGGCAACCTCAATTCCTCCTGCCTGGGAATTTTTTTCCGACTACGCGGCTGCTGCGCTTCACGGTTTGCTCTGTTGCTGGAATATTGCCAGAGCACCTACCGTGTCGCCAGTTTGCTTCAGTTCCTCTTACACGCGGTTCATGTAAGTAGGCACGCACAGAAACACCATCGCACCACTCGCATTCCATCAATCGCCTTCGACATTTTCGATAAACACTATTCCTTTTCGATTACCTCGCGCCTTTTTGTCTAAAATCATGCTTCGCCACTCAATTATTCATCCTAAAGCATGCTGCTGACCAGTTCCTTCCTAATCTTTAGACCCATCTCGATAACCTCCTTCCTCCTCCCTTCCCGCATGCGCTGAGGCCGCCTTACAACACCACAAGGCTTCCAATCCTCGTTGCCTCATCATCCCCGACCAATTCGCCTTAGCCCTCACATATTATCTACCTCCACGCGGTATAGCTCCTGGCAACAGCTTCCACGGAATCCTTCCTCTCCCCCCTTTTCTCCTCCTCCCTAACTCACATACCCGCATTGGGAATGCCTTACACGCCGCCCTCAAATCGATCTCCCGCCTCGTCAGCCTCCTCGTCGCCCGTTGCGAGTCGGCGTTCCTCACTACAGACAGGGACCCGACCAAACCTTCCCAGATCCGCCTCGTACCTCCACAAGCACCGACGAACACCCTCAGCTTCCGCCGTCAGCGATGGATCAACGGGCACGCTGACACCCCAGGGCACATCGGAGGATCTCAAGAGCATGGGCTCGGCTGTGCCATCCAACGTCCGCCAGTCTCCTCCCCCTCTGACGGACGACCGGGCCATGCCCATGGGTGCCATTATCTCGCCCCCCGATTCTGCCTCCTCTGGTAGCGACGATGAGGAACAGGAACCTCAGATTCGTGGCCGAAAGCTCGACAAGGCGCTTCGAGATGCCGTTAGCCAGATCCCCATGCAACGATCGGCATCCCCCGAGCGATCGCAACCCACAAAAGAAAACGGCGATGTCCAGCCTCGTCGGAAAGAGAGTGTTCACCTGAGCTTTAGCACAAGCGCCCTAGGCGACCTCGCCAAGGCGGGACGCAAGATGGGACACGTTCGCTCCGTCACTGAGCCTCACATTTCTCTGACCAAGTCTGCCGATAACTCATTGTCAGTATCGGAAGAAGAGACCGATGAGGATTTGCAAAAGAAGCCTCAGATGGTGCGAAAGAAGTCGGGCGAACTCGTTCGACCTGCACTTCGCCCCCCTTCGCGACGACGCCCCTCCAGCATGCCTGGCACCCCCGTCTTCTCCAAGGCTGTCCACTTTGACTCACACCTCGAGCATGTACGTCACTTTCTGCAGGTGGACCGCCCTCTTGCTGTGAGCGCTGGCTCTTCGCCCATCGATAGCTACGAGAGTGATACCGAGTATCCTTTCCCCGGCAATGGCCAGCAAAAGGTCCGGTCACCCCCCTACGAGTGGGAGATTCTCACATCAAACTTTCCCCACGACAGCGCCTCTCGCCGAGCGTTGCCCGTGCGGCTCGAAAAGGTGTGGCTGTCTAACGACCAAAAGACGCTGCTAGGCTCAGTGGCTGTCGCCAACCTCGCCTTCCAGAAGTCGGTTACCTGCCGCTTCACTCTGGATTACTGGAAGACCACCTCGGAGGTTGCCGCTGACTACAGCCACGAGATCCGCCCCCGGGAAACCCCGTTGGGTCACGACCGGTTTACCTTTTCTATCAAGTTGGCTGACACGGCTAACCTTGAGTCCAAGACTCTGTTCCTCTGTGTCCGCTATGCCGTCAACGGACTCGACTACTGGGACAACAACGACTCGAGCAACTTCCAGATTGACTTCCGCAAGAAGCATCTTCCCCAGAATGGGAAGAACAACTTCCAGGGCGCCTCATCCCGCCCGGCTAATGGCCTTCCCCGGAGCAACCGACGCAACGGAGCATCGACAGTCCCTCGCCCCAAGTCTATGCCTGCTGGCTTCGGCGAGTTTGGTGAGGATGCAAAGCTCAGCTATGACCAGCCCATCCACGAATATCTCGGTGAGTCGGGCAACGGCACCTCGGGTCTTCGCCTCAAGTCCAAGTCGGCGGGCAACCTCGCCAGCGATAACATGGCCAAGGGCTTTGGCTCGCCTAGCGGCCTTGCCTTTTCTAACCGTTACGACTTTGGTGCTTCTCTCAGCGCTGCCGTCCAGGCGGCCAAGGATTCCGGCTCGAAGGATAAGGACGGGCTCTACATGAAGGCCAACGTCCGGAGTGCTAAGCCCACCCTGCCCGTATCGACGACTCAGCCCTCGACACAAGTCCAGAGCCAGACGGCCCACGGGGCGACCTCGCCCAACTCGACCTTGTCCAGCTCCTCGTATGAAGAGCTGGTCAACAAGTACTGCTTTGTACGTGCCCCCGAAGTGCGCCCTGCTTCACCCGCCTCTGGCCCTCGTCCTTCCCTCGGTCGCCAAGATGGTTTCACCCTTCACCTGGATGTACGGGATGGCACGATTGGCCGGAAGCACAATTGAAGAGTTGGTTACTGACAGTCATTGATGTTGCAGTTTGGTTCAAAGCAGTCGAGCCCTAACATGAGGGACGGTACGCTCAACGGTGCTCGCTTTGATGGTTCTTCTGGAGGCGCTGCTGCTGCTCCTGCTCCTCGCCGGAGCAACGTCACGTCTCTCGGAAGCCCTATCGGCAGCCCCAACGGTACCATCCATCACGCCGGCCCCGCCGCTCATCATAGTCTTCCGCTAGGACATGGTGTCTACCACCCTTCGTCGGCCCCTTCGACACCCAAGGATGCCTTTCAGGCAAGCAGTGCTTCACCTACACCGAGGACATCCGCCTCGGCAAGGTCCGCCTCGCCTGCCTTTATGACATTTGACGGTACGCCGTCGACCGATGTTTCCTACCACGTCCAGCAACAGATGATGATGGACCGGTTCCCCTGGACGGGTGACTCTCATGCTGCCACAGCAATCCGAGGATAGTATCGCGATGCCGATTGTGAATCGAGCTTCATCCTCTGAGACGAGTCAACCTGCAACAAACTTACCAAGAGCAGCTTCAATACTGCAGTGCTACCTTGGTATTTTATCAATGACTGTGGACCACCTCTTCAACATGGCCACACCGGGCTTCATCACACTGTCGCCCGGGATATCTATCAATCCTCCCTCCTGTCTGTTTGATTCGAGACAGCACACTACACACACACTGTGGCTAGCCTCGGAAGGATTACTGGTGTATGTTTTTACGGCTTACGGCCAGCAATGTTTGGCGTTTACGGTTTTGGACTTGTCAGCAAGCAAGCAAGCAGCCTGGCATGGCGTGCCGGGCATCCGCATTTGGAGTTTTGGGAGCTGTTTCTGTTGTTTGCTATCGATCGTGCGTTGTTTCCTGGTTTCCTTATCGCCTCTGATTTACTCTCGTTGTTTTTTTAATCCTCGAACTTTCTGGTCATGTTGGTTGGCCCTCGGTCTGGTTGGCTGCTCTGCTCACCGTTGAACGGTCAGAGACATCCATACTTTAATGTGGTATTGAGTGAGCAGCACACGGAAGGGTCACTGCGATGGAACACGTCGAGGAAAGAGGCTTATACGGAGTCGGGCGATGCAATGCCTGCTTAACCCGCGTCAAGATGTCTCCTGGAGCGTTGACTTGACTGCGAAGACTGTATACGGCGCAGGTAAAGGAAGGATATGGGAAGGGAAGGGAAATGGGACAAAAGTTTGCTTCCCTTGAGGAACGCAAGGGATTTGGGGAGTAGGCCAGACGGATTGATATACACTATACAAGAATGCGATGCATGCAGAGTTGAAGAGACTATTTTGCACCTCAATTGTCTTTGATGATTAACAATGTGAATGCCGTGATGGTGTTGCGCGTCCGTTAAGTGCCAAGGCGTCGGCCGACGCCGAGTCTCTAGCCCGGGCTGTGCTGGCCTGATTCCTGACTCGCTAAAGATGAGACCGGCCCGGGGGACTGTTGGTTGGATTTTGGGCTCTGATTGGTCGGTTCGCCGGAATTCATGATCTCGATGTTTTCCTGGTGGTCTTCTTGGTGGTGTTGATCTTGATCCTGCACCGAGCGTGCCGAGCGTCTGCCTATCCAGGTCAATCAATCATGCAGATTTGCCAATCAAGCAGGTTTGAGGCTAAAATTCTTAGCGATGTCTAAGTTCAATCTGAGTTTAGTATTTAATACAGGTGTATGTCTTGCTGCGCATTCATCTTGACCATCTCACATCAGCAACGGACAATTGATGCACTCCGAACCGACCGTCCTCAATTCCCACTTGGTTAATGCAGATCCTATTAATTGATTCGCTTAGCAGGCATCCGTATAGTTCCCAACCAACCTAATCTGGGGTTTCACAGCCAAGAAGCTCATTGGCCGTATCGCCAAAAATGACGAGGCTAGCATCAAATCTGGGGAGCGTAGAAAAGGAGGATTCTACGAATGGAGTCAATTGTCAACGCATTCATTGACCAAGCCACGAAGGAATGGATATTGTATACGCGCTCTGTTGGATGTTTTCTGTTGAGAGGGAGGGAGATGGGTATAAACAGGTCATGCTTCCTACAGAATGAACTCGAATCATCAGTCCTTCATTAGTATCAACTCATTCATCTCTCTTTCCACCATTGTAATGACCCTTTTATCTACCCTTTTCCTCTCCTTGGGGACTTTAACAGTTGCCCAGCAATTTGTGCCTCCTCCCCAAGGCCTCCAAGTACTACAATCCAAGCTCTTTCAGGGAGCAGAAATCTCGTACAAAAAGGTAACTAACCACTGAAGTGAGACTCGGGATAGGGCCATGTGCTAATATCCTTGGTTCATAGACATCAATCTGCGAGACCACCTGTGGCGTCAACTCTTATAGCGGTTATGTAACTCTCCCGAAGCATCTACTCCCGGATGCGAAAGACTGGGACGATGACGTGTCTGCCCACCTCTTTTTCTGGTACTTCGGTAAGTCTTGGACAATCTTCTCTTGCCTAGGGATCGTGCACTCAATAGGAACTTTCCAGAGTCTCGAAACGACCCATGTAACGCACCCACGTCGATCTACCTCGGAGGAGGACCAGGAACAACCTCCTTTGACGGTGCATCTGGTTTTCCGTGCCTTTTTAACCCCGATGGAAACTCGACTACTCTGAATGAACTCTCCTGGAACAACAATGTCAACATGCTGTATGTTGATCAGCCCATCGGGACCGGATTCTCATATGCAAAACTGGCCAACGGCACATTGGACGTTCTATCGCACACCTTCACCCCCTCAGAAGATGGTGAGGTCCCTGAAGTGAATACCACGACTTTTCAAGCAACTCTTGACGCGAGACTCCCTGAAACGGTACCGAAAACTACCATGAGTGCCGCGAGAACCTTCTGGGCTTTTGCTCAAGTTTGGTTCAACGAGTGAGTCGATGGATGTAACTGAAAGCTGCTGGGTCACTGACATTGTCAAGGTTTCCGGAATGGAACACGAACAGCGATGAGATTTCCCTTTGGACTTCATCTGTGCGAGACCCCAAGCTACTTTCGGTCCAAAACTGACCTTCGCGATAGTACGGCGGCATGTACGGGCCGCACTTCTTTTCCTATTTCCAAGACCAAAACGAACTCATCGAAAACGGAACACCTTCTCTCGAAAACGCCACGATCCTCAACCTTACAACTCTCGGCCTCGACGAACCTGGTATTGATTACCGTGCCATGACAATGGGGTATCCCACATTTGGACATAACAATACCTACGGAATCCAGGTTTTATCGGAGGAGGTATATGAAGAGCTCATGACGCAGATTGTAGCCCCCGATGAAGGATGCTACGCTCTTATTGATCGGTGCCGTGGATTGGTGGCAGAGGGTGATCCTGAGAGGTTTGGGATTAACGAGACTGTGAATGAAGCATGTGTGGAGGCGACGAATATGTGCTTTGGAGTTATCCAAGGTGCATACGGTGCACTATCCGATGTGAGTCAAGATGACATCCACCGAAGAATGGGGCATTAACGATTCTAGCGCTCCCCCTTCGACGTCACTGTTTCCAACGTTACAGTCCTCCCATGGCATTACATGGACAATTACTTCAACCAGGCCTGGGTCCAGCAAGAACTCGGCGTTCCTCTAAACTTTACTGCCGACTGGGGACTTATCGCCAAGGTTTTTCTTGGAGAGACTGGTGATCCGATGGTTGGTAGTTATACCACGTTGGAAAATGTGATTCAGCGTGGTGTTAATGTGGCCATTGTTTATGGTGATCGAGATTACAGATGTCCTTGTCAGTACCCCAAAAGCATTACCACTTCTGATACTGACTCTTCTATGCAGGGTATGGCGGCGAGAACGTCAGTTTGGCTTTGAATTTCCAGGATGCCGATGGATTCCGTTCCGCAGGCTACGAGTTCATCACAACAAACTCATCACGCGAAGCCGGCTTCGTACGAGAACACGGCAACCTCTCCTTCTCACGAATCTTCCAAGCTGGACACGGTGTCCCAGCCTACCAACCCGAAACCATGTCCGAAATCTTTGAACGAGCCATATTCGGCCGCGACATTGCCACTGGAAAGGTCAACCTTGCACAGAATAGAACCTACAGTACTACTGGTCCGAAGAGTGTGGCGGATGTGAAGAATAAGGTAACCGAGGAACTCGAGAACATGTGTTTTGTTCGTTTGCCGGAGAGCTGTACCGATGAGCAGCTGGCTGCTTTGGCGAATGGGACTGCGGCGGTGAAGGATTGGATTGTTGTTGAGCCTCGAGGGAAGAAGCCCAAGCCAATGAAACAGCACGACGACAAGGATGGGGATGGCTTGTTCTGGAAACTTACACTTAGGTTTTAGAGAACTGTCTCTTAGTTGACGGGATATCATTCATCCCAAGCAAATGCAATCCCGGACAGCTATAGTATCTACTTGAGCTTGGACAAACTTTCAGGGTTGGCAGTAGGCTGCTTTCGTTTTGGAATAATTATTTATAGACCACCTAGAAATACACATGACAGTTATAACAGCCATATCATGCCACGAATCCAAAAACCCGTGATATCTCTTCTCGCCCTGCGTGAATGGGTCCATCAAGCTCCACTAATTTGCGAACCCGATGGTCAATCGATAAACATGACATCACTAACGCTCTTGGCCGTCTTAGAAACCTCACGACTGCGGATATACCGGTCGGATGGATCTGTTGTTGAGTAGATATAAAAGAAAGCCAGCATCCTGGGTGTTCTAGAGAATCATTTCGAACATCATTAATTCTTTTGTTTCCTAAGTCTAACAATGAGCTCTTCAGACTATCCCCTCCGCCGGTCAGGCATCTATCGCAACCTCCCAACCTTTGATCTAGCAATCAAGAATCTCTCAGCTATCGTATGTGGTGCCAATAGAATCTCAGGTTTCAACACTGTCCGTGCCTTGTTGGACTCTCCTGATCGTTGGGCCACCATCTACACACTCTCTCGTCACCCTTTATCCGAGAAGCAACTCTCTCTGATACCGTCCACCCTATAAGATCGTATCAAACATGTCCCTATCGATCTCTCCAATAGTCCTGAGAAGATTGCCAGTGACTTGACCAAAGCTGGCGTTCATGCCCATTACGTCTTTTACTACACATATGCTCAGCCTTCTTCTGATGGCGAGTCTGGCATGGACCCAAAGATGGCACAGAAGTTGTTTGATGCCAATGTTCCCCTGTTTGGAACTTTCCTAAAGGCTCTCGAAATTGCCCATATTGAACCCAAGAGGATTCTTCTCCAGACCGGTGGCAAGAACTACGGTATGCATATTGGCCGTGTGCGTACTCCGCTTGTCGAATCCGACCCCCAGCCACGTCACCTCTCAAAGAACTTCTACTACGCGCAAGAAGATGACCTCAAGGCATTCTGCTCCCGTCATAGTACTGGGTGGAATGTTGTCCGTCCGGCAGGTGTCATTGGAGCAAGTCCCAATTCGCCGCTCAACACCTTCTGGCTATTCGCCATTTACGCTGCTATCCAGGCACGTAAAAACGAACCTCTAGAATTCGGAGGAACGTTTGAGTCTTGGCAGTTTGAGGCAGGTCACTCGACGGCAAGACTTAGCGGTTACCTCTCCGAATGGGCCGTGCTGGAGGAGAAGTGCGCAGACCAGGCCTTCAATGCTCAAGATGGGGGGTTGCTCAGCTGGGATCGCTTCTTCGGTGAGTTGGCCAGATGGTTCGACGTCCGTAAGGGAGTTGTACCTCCCAAGGTAGACGACCAGTTCACGACAGCAATTTCTCTAGCTGGAGGTGAGCAAGCACCACTTGGCTACGGCCCACCACTAAACCTGGACCTGAAATTCTCCCTGGCTGAATGGTTCAAGGAACCAAGCAACAAGTCAGCATGGGAGGAGATCATTGCAGACTCTGACGTTACAGCAAACCCATTTGCCGATGGAACTGCAGAGCAGATGATGGGAGATTTTGCGTATCTCAGGTTTGGCACGCTCTCGATGAACAAGGCACGTCTGTATGGATTTTCTGGGTTTGTTGATAGTTGTGAGAGTATTTTTGAGTCTTTTGTTGATATGGAGCGGTTGGGACTTCTGCCGCCTATGAGTATTCCTAATGCCAGGGCTTTGGTGTAGGTAACACCAGATGTTGACATCTGTATTAGACGGGATAGAGTAGAATTAAACAAGTTGTTTATATTCCTGTAGCACGACTAGAGTTTGAGTATGTGAAATAAGTTGATTGCATCGTATCTGGGTCTCGTGCCGTGTTTCTCGCCTGATCTAAATCACTAGAACTGAGCAACAAACTTTCCGGTTGTCTAAATCATTAGCTAGCGTTCTTCATGTGGAAAGGGGAAACTTACACTGCCAAACTTGCTCGTAGTCTCATTCAGTTGATCAAAGGCCACCAAGTTCACCACTGGCTTCACGGCTCCTCTCCGAACAAACTCGAGAGCCTCTAGCGTGTCAGTCCGTGTACCGACCAAAGTACCAATAATCCTGATTCCTCGATCCATGATCTTGATGGGATGTACAGTCAAGGGCTGGTCTGGAGGCGGTATTCCCACGCAAACTAAGGTGCCAAAGACAGCAACCAAATCCAATGCAGTCTGATATGCCTTGCCGGAATTTGCGGTGACGACGACACCCTTTGCCCCATCCTCATCTGGAGTCAGCTTTTTGAGAGCAGATACAATGTTTGGATCTGTAGCGTCAAAGTATGCATCGGCTCCCGCTTTGAGACAAGCTTCCTTGGAAGGTCCGACATCAACGGCAGCAACTTGATATCCCATGGCCTTTGCATACTGCACGGCGAGTCCTCCAACGCCTCCGGCTGCTCCTACAACGGCTACCCACTCTCCTGGAACAGCTCCACACGTCTTGACCGCCTTGTATGCTGTGACACCGCCGCATAGCACTGGAGCGATGAGTTCATCCGGTAGGGCAGGGTCCTCTGGAAGAACCAACACGTATCGACTCGGCACGACACAATGCTCAGCAAATGTCCCGTCCCAATTTCGTCCCGAATTCTGGTGCTCCTGACATCTCGTCTCACCACCAGGTTCACGACAGCAAGAACATTTCCCACAGACATCACGAACCCAAGCGATGCCAACACGATCGCCTGTTTTGACAATACTGGGATCAACTCCATCGCCGATTCGTACAACACGGCCTACACCTTCGTGGCCGAGAATATCACAGGATGGACCAAGATGACCGGCTGCAAGGCCAATGTCGGTGCCACAAACACCCGTAACAGATAGTTTGACGAGGATTTCCCATGGTTTGGGTTGCGGGATTGGTACTGAGCGAACTTCAAAGCGGAAGCTAGAGTCTGAACGCTGTTCTGTGTTAGGTTTCAGATTACTGATACGAGGGGTGTGAACTCACGACTACAACCGCAGCCTTGTGGAGAGGTTCTTGAGTGACCGTCATTTTGATTAGTTATAGAATGGACACTGGCTTTCTTGAAAAGTATGCGATGCAACAATGGATTCTGTTTGCGGACGCATGCATGCTCATATCCCACTTGAAGCTACAAAAAGCGCCGATCAACTAAAAGGTAAGCCGAGGCAGTACACGTCTTTAAAGTTTAACTCTCGGGCCGTCACGAGCTGGAATGCGGAGGTGACACGGACGCGTAACGCGGTCCAACCTCGAAACAGACTGGGTGCCACGTAGTGAAGCCTTTTACTAGGATCCCCCAGACCTTGGATGCGTCTCCATTAATGCCGCGATCTAGTGCCGATGACCCCCCTTGTTTGCGGGGAAAGCGATCTACGAGGTTTGCGGGGTTGTGAAGCTTGTCCTCGGTAGATGCCTTGGTGTTTTCGATGGTTACTGAGGGGAAATGCCGGGGCCGACGGTTATCGGATCCATTGTTCCTTGGGGCTAATGATCAAGTCCTCAGTAGTGAGGGCAACGGGTAGTTATACTCTGGAGTAGAATCTGTATATTCTTAGATCTTGACTGAAAAATTAGCTGAAACATGTTGGAGTTCGGGGTTCCCTGTCGAGTCTTGCAGAAGCGTTTCTCGGAGGCCAGCGCGATAAGCGCCAACGCTTGTGCATAATATGCTGTTGGTAATCCTCATACAAGTTTCTCAATGAATACATTGAGTGCTATGGAATAATACGGTTTTAAAAACACTTAGGTTATAATGATCAATAATAGTCCATAATTCATACCTGGGCAATCATCACTTTTGGTGAATGCATCCAGGGTCATTGCGAGATGCATGCACTATATTTAGTCCAATCTCAAGTTAATAAATGTCTCATGAGCCCCAGAGGAGGCTCTGCATTGTCATATCATGAGTTTATAATTAAGCAAGGAGTCTAGTCGAGTCGAGGAGCAATAGAAGCCTCTGATACTACCTAGGCCATAATCAATATAATGAGATAGAATAGGCGATACATAACATATGCGTTCCGGAATCCCTTATCCAACCGAAACCTCCAAGATGCACAATCCTCAATGCAACACCATGTCAGCTTACCAGACCTCAACTTGCATAAAAATGTCCGAATACTTCCCCACCGTGCGCTGTGTTGTTAATGCTACCATGTCCTGTCCGGGTTCTGTCCGAGCCTCCACCTCTGCTGCAGCTTGCATCGTTGCATGAATCGCGGCCCGGTCCATGGTGGATTCTGTTTATCATGTTTTGAGATATGTAGGTAAGCTATCGTTGCGTGCAGGTGGAGTTTTATGTGCTATTGAGATATTTAAACTGGTGATTCCGCAGAGATTTTGCCTTGGTTTTGTGCCTCACTTGAAAATCCCTTGGATACAGTCTCAATTGACTCCAAGATGTCGAGCAGTTCCGAGGCCAATCCGTTGACCCTGCCCCCTGGCATCGATGCCGCCATCTTTCACAAGTTCATCGCGGCTGCCAGAGAGGTAACCGGTTCAGAAAATGTCACCATCATCTCCAAGAAGGAACAGCTAGGCAAGGATCAGTATCTTGACCAAAGCAAAGCCCACGACATGTTTCACATCACCGGCAAATCCTATTTCGTCTCTTCAGCCGTTATCACACCCCGAGACGTTGCCGAAGTCCAGGCAATCGTGAAGCTGTGCAACGAATATGAAATCCCTCTTTGGCCCTTTTCAATTGGCCGAAACGTCGGCTATGGCGGTGCTGCTCCTCGAGTTCCTGGATCTATTGGACTTGAGCTGGGCAAGCATATGAACAAGGTTCTCAAGGTCGATGTTGATGGAGCGTATGCTTTGGTAGAGCCTGGTGTCACTTTCACAGATCTTCATGAATACTTGGTCGCCAACAACTTACGAGACAAACTCTGGGTTGATGTTCCTGATCTCGGTGGAGGATCTGTCATTGGAAACACTACAGAGAGAGGCGTTGGTTACACGCCATATGGTCTGAGCCCTTGCTGTCACTTTGACCAGAATGTTACTGACAGCTCTTAGGGGATCACTTCATGATGCACTGCGGCATGGAAGGTAACCATCAGATCACTTTCGTTGCCCTGACACAATATCTGACATTCAATAGTTGTCCTACCGGACGGAACTCTCGTCCGCACAGGAATGGGCGCACTTCCCAACCCTAATGCCGACCCCAACGCACCTCCTCATGACCAAGAGCCCAACTCAGCCTGGCAACTCTTCAACTACGGCTTTGGCCCGTACAACGACGGCATCTTTACGCAATCATCCCTGGGTATCGTCGTCAAGATGGGAGTTTGGCTTATGCCGAACCCTGGTGGCTACCAGTCTTACATGATCACACTTCCTCGAGACGAGGATCTCCACCAGGCAATTGAGATTATTAGACCTCTTAGGACATCAATGGTTCTCCAGAATGTTCCTACAGTGAGGAGTATCCTTATGGACGCAGCTGTCATGGTAGGTCCCCCAACAATTTGGCATTGGAACTATCGGACTGACAATGGCTTTAGGGCAACCGTGCATCTTATACATCCTCTGATCAACCCCTAACCGACAAGGAACTTGATGAGATTGCCAAGAAGCTCAACCTCGGAAGATGGAACTTTTACGGTGCCCTTTATGGACCTGAACCCATTAGGAAGGTCATGTGGCAGATCGTCAAGGAGTCCTTCTCGGCTATTCCTGGCGCCAAGTTCTACTTCCCCGAAGATATGCCCAACAACCTTGTCCTGCAGACCAGAGACCTCACACTCCAAGGCATTCCCACAACAACCGAACTGGAGTGGGTGTAAGTTGCCACAACCCAGAGTCTCCCCTATCAAGCTGACCAACCTCTAGAAACTGGCTCCCCAACGGAGCCCATCTCTTCTTCTCCCCCATCGCCAAAGTCACGGGTGACGACGCAGTAGCCCAATACGAACTCTCCAAAAGACGCTGCGAAGAAGCAGGCTTCGATTTTATCGGCGACTTTTGCATCGGAATGCGAGAGATGCATCACATCGTCTGCCTAGTCTTTGACCGCGAAGACCCAGACTCGTGCCGCAGAGCTCACTGGCTTATTAGTCAATTGATTGATGATGCTGCAAAGAGGGGATGGGGAGAGTATAGGACGCATTTGGCGTTGATGGATCAGATTGCGCAGACGTATAATTTTAACAATAACGCGCAAATGCATCTCAACACGACTATCAAGAATGCTCTGGATCCTAAGGGTATCTTGGCACCGGGTAAGAATGGAATTTGGCCTAAGGGGCATGATGCTAGCAAGTTCGCGGTTCGCCCAGGGACATTGGCTCGAGGACCGAATTTGTAGATGGTTACTTTAGCAGATGGCGTGTTGTAGCAAATCATCTTCTTTACGACTGTGCTTGCCACTCTGTTTGAAATATCTAATACTCTGATCAACAATATTATTGCAATGCTATTGGTCATACGACATAAGCAATTGTCTATGGGAGGATGGGAACTGTCGAACTGAGCCGGCTGGCTTGGGCTGAGATCGTGTACGGACTACGAAAGTCCATAACGGAAACTGGGGCAAAATTCCTCCGCGGACTAGGTTTAATGCTAGAGTTGTGTAACCAATGCTCTCCAAGCCTCTGTGAGGAGGAAAGAAGCCACCTAGAGGCCACCATCACAGTGCCGTTGAATCCGAAGCCATGAAACAAGTGCATATGCAAGCCAGTAACCAATTGAAGTCTTTGTTATGCCTCTAATACCTCATCTATTTTTTCTAGCCAGTCCTATCCAGTCACGCGACCATTGGTGCAGTTTGTGTGTTGCTGTGGCGCAAGTGATCTTCCTATCAGATCTTCAATGTTCAAGACACTCGCAGCGAATTTCCCCAGCCTGCTTGCCAAGATCTCTGATGGTTGTTCAGCTATCCTGCATTTTCGTATTATGGCTTGCTGACTCTGTGGAATTGGGTAGAAATAGCGGGTTGAAAAAGGAGGACGTTTCTACACCCTTTCCCTTGTTGTTTTCTCCTCACCTACGTCTTCTTTTCACCATGGCTCAGTATAAGGAAATCACCGATATCGAGATGACTTCTCGACCATTGACTCCAAAGTCATACTCGAACTACTCGGAGACCATTGCCGATGACCTCGGTCGATACGATGCGATTCGTAACGAACCTACCAACGACTCTGAAGTAAACCTCTTCGCCCCAGAACCTGAGCCACAACCAGGGCTCCCACGACGACGCTACAATACGTGGCGAAGCATCGGGAAACTCCGTTGGTTTACACTCGTGTTCGGCACCCTGGTCAATCTTGCATCCTGCGCATTCCTCGTCTTCCTCTGGAAGGGCGCCGAAGCTGCCGCGGACCGCCAGAAAACAAATCCCTCGTGGGAGGACATCGTCTTTGACAACTGGGCTCCTGGTACAGCTACAATCTGCTCTGCTGTCCTCCGTACCTCAATGAACCTCCAACTTGGTGTCTTCGTATCGGCTCTGTCCGCTATTATGCTCGAGACGTGCGGCGTGTGCTTCGAAGACATCCCCATTTTCTCTCCCGAAAGGGCATTGCTTTCAGGCCCCACGAACATTGTTCTTCCGGTTCTGAAACGATCCAAGCGTGGCTTCTCAGGACTCATATACTCCTTCATCATCGTCACCGGCGTCATTGTCATGGTCCTCTCCAACCTCATCTCCACCGTCCTCCTCTCCGACTTTTCAACGAAACAGATCGCAGCGCCAATCAGAACGCAAGACCTGAAGCTGACCTTCAATGAAAGCGACAAGTTCAGAGAAGACAATGGAGTTTCGTACTGGAAATCCAAGCCTGCCGCGTGGCGGTTCGCAGAGTATCGAGTCGGCGAGCCCTCTCCTGGCGACACGGGCGATACTTATCGAGCTTTGTTGCCCTTCCTGAACGAAACCGCAAGAGCGTCGTTGGAGTATTACGATGGGCGCGCCATGGTAGTCAATACCCGTACCATCTGTAGGGCTTTGCCCCTGGAAGAGTTCAGCATTGAAAAGAATGCAGCAAGTGTCGAAAAACGGCAGTTGAAGTACACAAATGGCTATTATTTCGCCGGCGAACAACCTACTTCAGGGCCCTTGAACGGCTCAGTAGTCTTGCATATCGGTAGAAAGGACCACAAAGATACACAGCAATGCCAAATGCACTCGAACACAAGCGACGCGACAAGTTGGCCCATCTCACTGTGCGTGGGACTTCCCGGTGTGCGTTCCATCCTCCACAAAAATGAATCGGACCCCAACAACGGCAAGTATTATGCCTTCTGGGAGATCGTCATCATCAACACAACCAGTCAGATAGAGTATTCAGTCGGTGCCACAGACTCTGGTAGTGATCAGTCCGAAGGGTGGAGGTCAAAGAAAAAAGGCTTATGGACGACAGGTTATTTGGATGGTAAAGAAGTTTTCAATGCTTCTATATGTCACTTCAATGTGTATCGGCCACTGATGTACAAAGTTAAAATGAAGGGACAGACCATACCATCCGAACCCAATGGCACTGAAGGCGTACGCCGGCAGCTCGATCCAGAGGAGTCTTCATGGGAAGCTCGTGGTATCCTCAACCTTACCCTCCATGAGGAAGATGGCCAAGATGACTTTAAAGAAGATGTGGACCCAACATTTAACGTCACCTTGGGCGAGCATCCTGTACAGGCTCGATCCGCTTGGAACATGATGTACGATGGAGAGTCCGATTTTCGGTGGAGGGCCCATCGAGATCACGGCACAACCTTCCAGAGTATCATCCAAGAAAAGGGCGACCCAACCATAGCAATCCAGGCCCTCGGAACTCGGATACACCAGATGATCTACTACGACTGGCTGAAAGACTTTGACCGCGATTACCCAGTCAAAACGATACACTCGACCGAGACGCTCATTCCGGGGCGATGGATTGGTCTCATCTCAGTCCTGATACTGACTGGGGTCCATCTTGTTCTGGTTTTCGCTACAGTCGCGCTTTTCTTGTACAATACAAAAGCTTCTGCGCTCGGAAACGCGTGGCAAGCAGTTGCTCAAATCGCCCGCACGACTGACGCTGTGGAATCGGCTGACAGGATGCTGGACACGGATGTTAACAAGTGGGCAAAGGCAACGGGCTTGGATAAGGAGGTGTACTCTTTGTCAGAGTCTTCTGAGGGGAATAAGATCGAGATTAGACTTCGGAACCGGAAAATGGAGTGATGGGGATTGTATGGAGTTTAGATTGGGCTTGAAGATGGTGATGATTGGAGTGAATGTTGTTGTCTGTGGTGTTATCTCTAGTACTTGCCTCTGTACGAGGAAGAATCGCTCATTTAAAAATCAACGATGGGTTTCTGGATCGAATGTTAAGAAAAACGACCGGGCAGCAACAAGGGAGCCCCAAGCCTACAGGAGTGAACCGATTTTCGAGGACAGGTACTATATACCTGGAACATATATCCATTACCTAGGAGTTTCCTTCGTCTCCACCATCTACATGTTCTTCAGTAAAATGTAACGTAATAGTCTTGCCGTAATAGGCTCTCGACACCAAACCACCAAGACGAAATAAGCTATTGAATCTCGCAATCGTTCCGACCACGGTCTCCAACCAACAGCATCATTTGCGGATACTCAAAACAGACCAGTAAAGCTGAAGCAGTACGTAATAAACTGAACGGTCCATCAATTCCCAGCATCCCACACTCGGAACCATATTCCTCACTTCAGCCCGTGCGACCGCTCACCATGTCTATAACAAGCAGCTACCGTTCCGCAATTTACTAATAACGCATCACACCCTTGAACACTTCATCCTATGAGAAACACGAAAGTTGCCGGCCACCCCGGAAACATTCTCCGCTCTCATCGGCCGAGAGATCTATCACGCAATCGGCGGCCCAGATTCCTAGTGTCCGCGAAACCAGGGTTGGTCTCCATTTTCTCGATTACGCCATATACCTGTATACGTGTGATTCTGTGTGTTTCAGCGGACCGCTGATCTCAAGTTGAAAGTTTGAAAAGGGGGGCTCTCCCACAATATCCCACCGGGAGTGATGGGGCCTTTTCAAATCTATGACTTTGAAGTATGGAGATATGCGAACTGATGTGGATTATGGGTCGTGCCGCTTCTTTCCGAGGATCAAAGCTTGTGAGATTCAAAGTGGACCTTTCATTGTATCTCTGTTGAAAGGCGTGACGAGGTGGTTTGGGACATGTCGATCACTGTTCATGCAAAGAAGAGTAGAATTCTTCTCGAAGAGTTCTAAATAGTATGCCAAGCAGTTCCTTCAACGCCACGTCAAATCACCCGATAGTCTTCTTCAAGTCCCAATCCAACCTGATTTCCCTCATACCTGGCAGATTCGCCATGTTGGCGACGTCTGTTGTCATCGCGCACCCTGCGCACCCTCCCACTCGGCCCCCCTGGTTGTATCATTCGCCCCTACAATGTCGAAATGAGCAACAGGGGAGAAACATCGCTAGAATATCGGCCAACTATTTGCCTCCCGAGGGCCAGAATAATGTACGCCGAGGTCGCACATTGTATAAGTAGCTGTGAGCTTCTAGCTTGTTTCTCGAGAGTTCATGCAGCAATCCTTGGCTACAATTACGGGCTTGGCTCTCTTTTCTTCTTTGAGTATCCCTGCTGTTTATTGTTTTGTTTCTACGTCATGGCCTGGCGAAGACCGTTTAGCGGTGGTGAAGCTGAGGCTGCCACTGTACTGGAGGGCCAGAGGGAGGAAATTGCTGATGGCAATACTCACTACATTGCTGAGAAGGGAGGTAACAATGCTCAAGCTACCTACCAGGATGCCACTGGTGCTCCGGTTGAGAACAATTCTCCTCTGGGGTACTCCGTCGGCCCTGTCACTATCACTTTGCTCAACATTACCATGATGATTGGTGCTGGTATCTATTCGACGCGTATGTTTTCCATGTCTGGTTATGGAGAATAATACTGATTTCATTAAGCATCCTCCATTCTGGCTGGTACTGGCTCTGTTGGTGTCAGTTTTGTCTACTGGACTCTTGGTTATCTGGTATGTCTCCTCACTTACAAGACATAGTCTGCCAAGACCACAGACTAACCTAGTCCTGATTAGCTGTGTATGGCTTCTGGGGCCGTCTACCTCGAATTCACTGCCTACTTCCCCAGTCGATCCGGCTCCGAAGTCGTCTTTCTCGAACAAGCCTACCCTCGTCCCATGTGGCTCTTCCCTACAACATTTGCTGTACAGAGTGTCATCCTTTCGTTCGGAAGTGCAAACGCGACAGGTGAGTTAACCTTCGCTTCCACACTTCAGGTGTAAACTAATACGTCCTGACAGTTATGGCCAACTACCTCTGGGCTATTTCCGGACACGAAGGCACCAATTGGCAGATCAAAGGCACGGCTCTAGCCTGTTACACTCTTGCCACTCTGACACTCGTGTTCAACACCAAATATGCATACTGGTTCTCCAACGCCGTCGGAATCGTCAAAATCTGCACGATTGTCTTTGTCATTATCACCGGATTCGTCGTCCTCGGCGGCAACACTCGAGTTGAGAATCCCACCGCCAACTTCAAGGATGCATGGTCTGGCAGCTCCAACGCATCGGCCTATGGAATGACCATTGCTCTTTATCGTATTATCTTTTCTTATGGAGGTTACAACAACGCTTTCAATGTCGCCAACGAGGTCAAGGTAAGAAGAGAACGTTGTGGTGATGGAACTCGGCTGACTCGGGTCTTGACAGAACCCCGTGCGATCGCTCAAGATCTATGCCACCGCTGCCTTGACTACCGTATACATTCTATACATGTTTGCCAATGTTGCCTTTTTCGCTGCAGGTAAGGACAAACCCACCACTCAATCACTATTTGCACAGTCAAGTTGACCACCTCCGTGACAGTCCCCAAGGACGAACTCGAGAACTCTGGCCTCACAGCAGCCAGCCTCTTCTTCAAAGCCGTTTTTGGAGACAGCGGTGCCGTCCGTGGTCTCAACTTCCTCATCGCTCTTGCTTCATTCGGTAACATGATCGCCGTCATCATCGGCCTATCCCGAAGAATCCGAGAGTGTGGTCGACAAGGCGTCTTGCCTTTTACTAGATTTTGGGTCTCTACAAGGCCTTTTGGAACTCCTCTAGGTACGTTGAGTCTGTGAACATGGCGACGCTTCCAAAAGAAGCCATCAGCCACAATAAAAAAGAACGCAATCATTGACACATGCCCTATAGGTCCTTACCTTGTGATTTGGAGTCTTACAGCTCTGATGCTTCTTGCCGTTCCAGCTGGAGATGCCTTTACTTTCGGTAAGTCACTGTTACCCCGAACCAAAGCACGTAACCACTAACATCCAAACAGTCAACGATCTCGGCATCTTCCCTTCGGCTGCCTTCAACTTGGCCATGGCTGTTGGTCTCTACGTCGTCCGCTGGCGCCGAAGCAAGGCCAACCTGCCCGAGCCCGAGTTCAAGGCGTGGCACCCCGTCATCATCTTTAACATTATGATCCAGCTCTACCTTCTTATCATGCCCTGGTATCCTCCCGAAGGCGGACAGTATGCCGGAGACGTCAGTTTCTGGTATGCCACATATGCCGTCACTGGTATTGCAATGTGAGTAACCCCTCATCCATCCCGTGACGCACTCTCTGACACGTTGTAGTCTTCTTATCTGCGGTGGATACTACTGGCTCTGGGCCTTCCTTCTTCCCAAGTGGAAAGGCTACGAACTTCGACAGGAACTCGTCAGTTTCGAGGACGGCGCCCAGAGCAACCAGCTTCGAAAAGTTCCCAATACCGAGCTCGCAGAGTGGGATGCCAACCACGATGCTGCTGGACGTCGCATCGAGTCTTCTGCTATTTCCACTGGCATCCAAATCCAAGAAAAGGGTGTCCGAACTTCCTCTGATGATAGCAACTCGGATTCAGCTAAGAGGGTTAACACTCTTCGGGAGGCTTAGATCTAGATGGCCAATCACAACTCGACCTGTATTCAACTCCTCGAGCGGGAGCTTTGCTAGAGAATCATATAGAGCGACTTCGTCTTGTAACGCAATTCATATCCGTGCCAATTCTTTTCAAGCTATTTTCTTTGTGCCATCAGGCTCTTTCCATGTACATAAGTAGGTACCTAGCTATGCATGTTGATTCCATCGTTGCCAAATGCTACAGCGTTCTCAAAGGCCCAGTCTCGAATAGCATCAAAGTTTCGACAGGTGTGCAGAGTGCTAAAATCAGGCCAGTGGGTTTTGAACCCCTCGAAGTGTTTGTACGTGTATACTCCGGTGTCGCTCTCACACATCAAGCTTGTACGAATTGATTCGATGCAGTGGTCTTTGTATAGTTAGTACAAGGGCATGTGAGTAAATCTGCTGATAGGTACTCACCAAGATGCTCTCTCAGCTCCTCTGGTTCCACTTCAATGTCTCCACCCTTGTCGGAGTAATACTCCTTGAAGCTGTGCTGCCTCAACAGGTTCAGGCAGTGGAGCTGGTGAAAGACCTGCATGCCAACACGATATCCAACCTTGCCCGTCTTGGGGTTCTTGATGGTGAGAGAGGTAGGATCGAGTCCAAGTCGGTCAAGCTCATCGCTAGTAATCATCTGGTCTCCAACATCGGACGTGATGTGATCCCATGCCTTGTCAACCTTTGGCCCATATCCAACAAACTCGGTTCGCTCGAGGGTTGGGGTTGTGTTGTATCGAATCATACGGTAGCTTGCCACTACGTCCGCAGGGGCTTCCTTGCATTAGAGAGGGTTATAAGCGGGAATCGTGAAGACATACAGTAGGGAGAAGCATCTTGAGAGCAACCCAGGCTTGCAGGTTGTCGGATGTGAAGCATCAACGAAAGGACAAAGAATGCCAGTGAAAAAGACAAAAGCAATCCATGACAGATCCAGGCGATGTATGGGTGGGGTGAATATCGCGCTAGAGGTGGAACGAATGGGGTGTAGTTTTCCAAGGGCGACAGAAGAGATTTCTCCTCGAAGGGCTGATGCTCTTCATCCGAGACGGGGCGATATTTCGAGTCCATGATGAGTTCGAGTATTATTAGTGAAAAATGGGAATGGAATAATTAGGTGCAGCCGGCTGACACCTGTAAGATACGAAGAGAAATGGCGAACCTGTCGATGAGGGAAAGGTCCAATTCCACATCTCACGAGCCGGACGTGAGGCTATCTATACTCTCTTGCAGTCCGAGTGGTGGCACCACATCAACGTCATAACTTTGGCAGTAAAAATCTACTTCGGAGCCAGCCGGCGAGCTATGAGACGCAAATCAGGCGACTCTGGGCCAAATATCTGAACCTGGGTCGAGAAAAGGTCCAGGCGAGACGTCGAGAGAGTCGCGTAGGTTGCAGTCGCGACTTCAAACACGACAACGAAACTCGCTTGGCAAAACTAAACAAAGAAACCTCTCAATGCGCAAAATTTCCATCGCATTAAAACAGTTTCAAAGGAACTCAGTTAGTTCTGGCCAATAGGACGCTTGCGGTTGATGTCCTAATCTGTAACAGGGGGTTGGTTGCGAGCCCCTGAGAGAACATGACGCATTTAGTGTCTTGTGTCTGCCGAGGGGCATGCCAAGGTTCCATCAGAGATCTGTCTCTAGATAAGAGAAATTTGGAGAGATATAGTGATATTTTCTAATTATACGATTTTAAGGACCATCTCTGACCCTTGATCCATCTGGAGGTTGGCAAGTTGACAACGTGTATCAGCACCTGTCGGAGGCCACCTTCGTCTCCTAAGTTATAACCAGACATGACCGAACCCTTATTTAACACACTAAAATCATCGGAATGGTGCATTTGAGTTGGCAGCCACTTGGCTGGTTTTCTTTGTCGTAAAATTTGTATATTTAGGCTTCAGAGAAGATGGCAAGTCGGCGTTGCCCAATATTTAGTCCTAGATCATAATCATACTTCAGGATCTGGTCGAAGTTTCTTATTTAAGAACTTTGATGCTTTTTTTTTTTTTTTAGATTTTATTAGATTTTATTAGATTTTATTAGAACCTCGGTACTCTAATTTGAAGTAACGCGCATCCCCAAAGCTATGATCGTCGTTTAAGTTCCCATGTAAGAGGATAGATACCATGCCTCTACCAATGCCACGTTCATCGTCTTCCATACGATATGCTGCAAGACTCCGCAAATGAATATGTCTAATAACTGCCAAATTCTTCCTTCTCCTATCAAAGAGCCGTAAAATAACCATTTCCCTCACAGGTGACAGAAAGCGTGACCGGTGACAGAAAACTCAGACTTCAAAGTTTGCGTACAAAATCTGTTGAGATAAGTGACTCAGACCGCAAAAATCAACTTCAGGGTTTAGGAGCCAAACAAGACATAAATAGAGACAGTCTGCCAGATTCTATCTACAAATCCATCTATAGTGTTCCAGATTCTCTCTTCAAATCCAGCTCGTCATCAAAGCTCAATCGTGAATCCATCATGTCGACCTCAACACCCCAATATCACGATACATTCCATCGCTTTATTCATCTCCCCTGGGATATTCGAGAAGAGATATGGAAATTCGCGATTCGACCTTCTCTACCAGGCGCTCACATCTTCAAACTCTACGAAGCTGACCATCACGGACGCCATGGTTCCCGTCGACTCGCCGTGCCTGATAGCAAGGAAAACTCTATCGGGAATCGCAATATCCATGTCACCCAGACCATGGATAATCCTTCAACATACCTCACCGATGGGGGACTGTGGACTGCCTGCAAAGAGTCAAGGCACGTTATACAGCGTCATTTCGGCCTTTCAAAGTGGCGATCCTTGTACGACAAAGACCCCGAGAGATTCCGATACAAGGCAATACAAAAACTGGATATGCCAGCAGCAGGATACTTGACGGGAAAAGATCCCTACATCTTTACCGTATTTCCGAACCGAGATCTTTTCATCCTTCGGCCTCAGGACATAAGTATGATAGAGGCGGGCGATCTCAGCTGGCATACTCGTATTGGAGCTCCCTGGCAGGGCTTTGATGGGTTCAAACAAATCGCCTTGGAATACAATAAGGACTGGGAAGACTTTTGTTTTGGTATGCACTGTCCTCTAGACAAGGCTTACATGAGAGCCCTCATTACACTAGGGTTCCATGCCGTCGGCGATAAGCTATGGTTTATCGATTACACCCTCAGACGAAGACACGATGCAGTTGCTGAGCGATCTCACGAAAAGAAATGCGCCACCTTTCATCTTGAAGGACAGCGGTTCGTCGAGGTAGAATGCTCTCCTAACAGTCTGAAGAATTGGATGTACACCGAGAGAGTACAGGAAGAGTATGTTGAAAGGGTTGTAAGATATGGGCTAAACTCGATGTCATTTGTCCGCAAGGTTCGATGTCTCTTCATGGATAGCTTTGAAGGTTTTGAAGCATTGGGATATGAGTTGCCACGGCAGGTAGGACTCCTGGCTTGTGAATCCATCTGACCTTGTGTTTTGTGTTACATGGGGGTTATGTGACGGTGGACTAGGCGTTAATGATAAGAACGATAGATATCAAATGTCAAGTTCAAGAAGCATTCCTTCGAGTTCATATCCATCATATCTGTGCTCCTGTCTAATGAATGTTGAATGCTCCAGCGATCCCCAAGAAGAGACTATCGGGAAAACAGACAACAAAGGAAGGAAAGTGGCATCTGTTTGTCACTAGGATAGCTCAACACCGTTGTGCTACTTAGAAGCCCCCTACCCGCTTCTTCGAGCCCTTTGACGGAGTAGGTCAACACCTTGTCAGCTGATTTGGCTGGACCCTGCGGCTGTGATGCTGGGTATCTGCAGCCTCGTCTATTAATATGCACCGCAATCCCCGCACAATCTCTAAATCTGTTTCTTCCAAATTCGATCTCTCAACGATCGTCTTCGGAGGTCGTCATAATATATACTCCTTTAAGCCTCTCACCTATTGTGTGGCGCTAGCACGCCATGACTCAAGCTATGTCCGACATAGGGCAACAGTACAGTGATGCGCAGGAAGATGTGCCGGGTTCAGGTCCAGAGGTCGCCTACGATCGGGCGGGTATGCACTTGATCCAGCCCGACCGGGAAAATTACCCTGCGCTACATGCACCATCAGCAGAGATGGGCTGATCAAGCATCTGCATTATAATGGAAGCGTGTGGGCGGATGAGTGGGAGGATCTTAGCGTGAGTGCATCCGCTGCGCTACAGATAGTCATTTTCAACGGGTGGGTGGTTTTAATTACGCTGGGAAAGAAGTGCGGTATACCTCGTGGAAGTCTGGGGGTGAGAGTTCCTGGGCGGACCTGGTTAAGATGAAGTCTCTACCAGGTGTTACTCCGTCGCTAGATTTTTTCCAAGAGGAACTGTAACAGGGCATAAGTAATCTATAATCAGTAATATTATAAGTCAAGTCCTGTTCTACTTAGAAGCCTAGTAATCCCAGGTGCGCCATAGTGTTATTCGTCTTGGGTGTGGTTGAGGAGTGCGGCTGAGAGGACATGGACTGACGTGGACGAATAGTATCCATAACAGCTTTGACAGATCGCTTACGAATTGAGGGGGCCGGTTGCACTGCAAATATAGCGTGGAGAGAGGGTTGGTTCCATGCATGGAGTCTCAAGATGGCCAAGCCATGAATCGCTGGGTGGCTAAACTCGATGGCAGAGCAAATCGAGTGTGAGGAGAAGAGTAAACAAGGGGCAATCAATTGTTACTCGATATGTGGTAAGTTACATAGTTAGGGTTGTAGATTTCATCTCCTCGGCAATGAGTGATGTTATAATCGCCCTCCCTCAATCATCGGCTGCCTGGTGGCTGACGTCCGCAACCCGTGTGACGAGTTTTGGCCTGCCGCCGATGATGAGACGGTTATTCTTGAATCAAATATAATATAACAAGTATCCCAGAAAATCACGAACTTGGTGTCCTCATCTTGTTAATATTGTGGTTGTTTGGCACATAGTTGAAGCGCTCATGCCTGCCTACCAATATAACAGACTACCTAAATGTCGATGCCAGTTGCCATTTTGCAAGACGGGCAGACATGAGAGTAGATAAGCACCCTTATTAATCGCATCAAATCCAGCGGCTTTCGGTGTTAAGTTTAACCGCTGTATGCCTTGACAAGGGCCTCGCAGCCTCGTCTTCTTGAGGCCCATGAGTCCAACATTGCAACACCCCGCGACGGCTTCGGCGACACGCTGACAATGGCCGTGACTGTCTGATTCTGCCTGAAAACGAGATACCTAGTTATTTTACTACTTGCCGACTTACTTCACATTGTTTTGCTTCTCGCCCGGCTTCTTCGCTGAACAATGCCCATCTCACGACCCTCCCGCCGCGACGAATTCGAGATCGCAATCATTTGCGCGTTACCGCTCGAATACGACGCCGTATCCTACACCTTCGACGAGTTCTGGGACCAGGATGGCGACCAGTATGGGCGAGCTCGGAATGACCCAAATACCTATACAACCGGCCGCATCGGCAGCTCCAATGTCGTCCTTGCTTTATTATCACGAATGGGCAAGACCAGCGCCGCAAGCGCTGCAGCCTCCATATCCATGAGCTACAGCGGCCTCCGGATGGCCCTTCTTGTCGGGATTTGTGGCGCCGCGCCTCGAAATGGAGAGAACGAAATCTTGCTGGGGGACGTTGTTATAAGTAGCAGCGTCATCGAGTATGACTTCGGTAGACAGTATCCGGACAAGTTCGAACGGAAAGACACCCTCAAAGATAGCCATGGCCGACCCAACAAGGATATCCGCAGCTTGCTGGTAACACTTGAGACCGACCGAGGGATCGACCGTCTTGAACAAGGCGCTATATCTTTCCTCCATGAGCTTCAGGCTGCTGTCTCCAAGACAAAGCATCAGGGAAAGTATGGCTACCCGGGAACGTCAGAGGATACGCTGTTCGAGACATCCCACCGCCATAAACACCATGGCTCGCCGAACTGTGCTTGCCGCGACTGCTTCAATGACTCCAATCCCGTTTGTGAGACGGCGATAAACTCGGCATGTGTGGACCTCGGATGCAATAACGGGCCTGTTATTGCCAGAAAACGACTACGAGCCAAGCAGCGAGCAGAACGGCATGGTGAGGATACCGCCCAGCACCCCACCGTGCACATCGGGCTTGTAGCATCAGGGGACAAGGTGATGAAGTCTGCAGCGGAACGGGACAGGCTCTCCAAAGAAGAAGGCGTGATTGCGTTTGACATGGAAGGGGCAGGCGTATGGAACGAGCTCCCATGCATCATCGTCAAAGGGGTTTGCGACTACGCTGATAGTCACAAAAATAAGAAATGGCAACGGTTTGCCGCTGCGACGGCTGCTTCCGCGGCCAAGGCTCTACTAAAATGCTCCATCAAGGCCGACGCTACTGATGTCTTCAAAGACGCCATCGGGCTCCTCAACCGGATCACTGCCTCACAAGATCAAGGGCGTGATACGAGCATTCTTGCCACCAAATTCGACATCGAGAAGTATTTCCTACTTCAATGGGCCGAGCGAGTTAACCTTCTTACGCAAAACTCCGATGAGCGCCTGAGAAGCCCTGACACCCAAGACTCCATCGCAAACGTTCTGGCCCATGTTTGTGGCCTCCTTACAGATACCTCACAGATGGAACAAGTGTATGGAATCAATGGTCGCGGCGGGATCTCCACGCCTACTAATACTCGGAATGACGTCCCAACCATGTGCAGTCCATCTTTGAATAGGCTGGGCCTTGCACCTAGCAATCCTGGGGTCAATTCGAGCCCAAGAAACCGCCTTGCGCATGCGAGGGGGGAGGCAAGCGCCACAATGGATGTTTCAGCAGAGACAGGGAAGAAGAAGGGAAAACCCCGCTGGGTGATCCAGGACAATGAGAAATTCGGAACCTTTGTTGCAGAACTGGCGCGCTGCACCATGATGCTCAGGGACGCCGTCTTACCGACCTCGGAATCCAACACTCGCAAAGATCTAGAGAAGATCTGTGGCCTTGACCATCTGAAGGCAGTGATGGAAGCAGCAACAGATCATTTGACAACCATCGCCGAGCCTACAAGAGAGATCATCGACCGCAGGTGCACCAGGAGTATACTTTCAACACTCTGGTTCAGGATGATCGATGATCGAAGGGAGACCATCACTGATGCGCACCGTAAAACGTTTCGATGGGCGTTGGAGCCTCCGGCCTGTGACCAACCGTGGGATGACCTGTCCCACTGGCTCCGAGCTGGTACTGGTATCTATTGGATATCAGGAAAGGCGGGAAGCGGCAAGTCAACGCTCATGAAGTACGTATCCTCAGCGGCCAAGACGAAAACTCTCCTATCGGAATGGGCCGGTGATAGCCCATGCACCATGGTCGACTTCTTCTTCTGGTACCTCGGAACGCCTGAGCAGAAGACGCAAGAGGGTCTTTCCAGAGCACTTCTATACAAGATCCTCTCCTCTCACCCGAAGCTCATTCCCAAAGCCCTACCGACCATGTGGAAGGAAGCATATGACGGCGGGAACGAGATAGGGTGTCCATCCCCCGCTGAGACGAAAAAGGCGTTTAGAGTCATCTCAAACTCACCTGATCTCGGACGATTCTGCATATTCATCGATGGCCTGGACGAGTATCTCGGAAACTATCAGGACGGAATCTCGTTTATCCAAAGCCTCGCCGCCGGCCAGAACGTCAAGGTTATTGTTTCTAGCAGACCGATTCCGGATTGCGTTGCAGCTTTCAAGGAACTACCACAGCTTGACCTTCCAGACTTGACACGGCAGGATATCCGTACGTATGTACATGATGTCATTGGCAAGCACCCAGATATGAAGAGGCTGTCCGAAGACGACCCGCGCGGATCGAAGCAGATCATATCAGACCTCGTTGAGAAGTCTTCGGGCGTTTTCCTGTGGGTTGTCCTAGCATGCAGGTCGCTCATTTCAGGGCTCGCGCGCTACGATGATACAGCAGAACTCCAAAGTCGAGTGAATGATCTGCCGCCAGAATTGGGGGACATGTTCCAACTCATGTTGGCCAAGGTCGAACCCTGCTACCGAAACCAAGCTTCGAGGCTCTTGCAGTTATGCTACGCAGAACAAGAGGCACGGGAGTGGGCCGAAGTTGATGGCATCTATGCTCTTGGCCTCGCGTTGGTTGCCAACAACGACTGCAAACCACCTCCTATTGAAGCTTGGTCAGAAGAGAAAAAGGTCAGGTTGTGTAAACGTCTCGAAGGCCGGCTGAGAAGCCTTTGCGGGGGCCTTCTCGAGGTTGTTAAACGAGGCACTACTGACATTGGGCCAAAGTTCTGCTTCTGTGACCCTATACATGACGACTGTATCGACATGGAGGTGCGCTTTATGCATCGCACTGTATTCGAGTTCCTCGGAGACGAGACGGTATGGAAACTTGACTGTCTCAGGATGGAATCACCCTGTGAATTCAACGCAGCCGCGGACCTATCGCTTATTAGACTACACCTTGCCATGCAGAGCCTACACAGAGGGCCTGAGGTTCAGATTCTCTCATGTCTCCGAGACGGTATTCAGTGGGGCTCGCAAGCTGACCACGAGGCGCCCCTGAGCAGAGAAAATATATTCTGGAAGATGATGCCGTTTCTCGACTCGCTCCATACCCAGGAATTCGTCGAGCCACGCTCCCCCAGACTGAAATCGATCATTTATAAGCTGGCAAGAGCCCACCTCCATGACCGCGTGGATAAATTCTCGCACGCTACACTCGCCTTGGCTGCTGATGTTGGCGCAGTCAACTATCTCAGGAAGCACCTGTGTTCTCGCCAAGTCACAGACAAGCGTGAATTTGAGTTAGATTTTCAGCCACTTCTCTTTCGTGTTATTGATCGTACGTCGCTAATTGGCCTCAAACGGAGTGGCCGGGACGGCCAGGCTGGCTGGCTTGCCTCGTCGCCGCCAGGGCTACGGGCATGCTTATCAGATGCGGTGGTCGGGCTATTGCTCTCGGCAGGCTGCGATCCACACAAATCCGCGTCTGGCGGTCGTGGAGTGTCAATATCTACACCATGGGGCCGCTGGTTGCAAAGCAAGTATAAGACACTCGGTACTACCGTCCAAGAAAAGTTGTCAGCATTGACGACTATCGAGTCATTTGTAGCCGCCGGGGCAACAGCCTGGCCAGGTGTGTTTTTTCATGTGGAGACTTGGATCAAGGAGTCTTTTAGGGAACCGGAGCTGATGGAAAAGAGCCAATCTGTTATACAACGTTTCCGGGAATTGAAGAGGGACACGGTGGTGGGGGCTCGTCGGAGGAGATCTGATTCGGATGAATTGGGAGATCGGGGGCCGGAGCCAAAGCGAATCTGTCCCAATTGAGTATAGATGATTGGGTTGTTATACTCGCCCTAACGTCCTGGTCTCTGTTGAAACGAGATGCCAACTATTGAGACTAAGGGTCGTGTTTATGCGATACGCACACCACGGGCGGTCTCTTGGCAGTCTTATCCAACTAGAAGAAGGCTAAAGATTCCTGCTGTTCTTGGTCGTGGGACTCATCACCGCCCAGGACCGAGATGCAGGATGAGCGACAGCGCCAAGGGCAGGCCGCCGCATCTGCGGAGGTCACTAAGGGCGTCGCCAGCACGGTAATGAACTTGCAACAGGGCTTATATTCACTGTTGCTCATTATCTACTTTTCAGTTTCCGGTTGGGAGCTGTTCGTCGTAGCTGAATATTCGTTAGCAAATCGCGAGATCCGCAAGTAGAGAACGGTTTCACTGACATATATCTCAATCCCCACGGCATGAAGTGTGAAAGCAGTCCAGCCTCCAAACAGATACCCGTACCGCAACGAGACGGCCATGCCTGGTAGATCATTAAAGTCCCAGTTTGTTCTTACAAGAACCTCTTGCCCCGGGTCATCCCCTGCGAGATACGAGGAGCAGTTTGGGTACAGCGGCTTCGCTCCATCTGGGTTGATCTCGCCCAAGTACTCAACCACGGCGCACTGGAGAGGGCGAATTAACCAGCCACGCTGGCCAACGATGATTGCCACTGCGATAAGGACGATTCTCATGCTTATGATGGCGCCCGCCTAGAGCATGTTAGTGCACGTCTAGGCGGAACGGAGAGGAAGAAACCACTAACGTAGAACCAACCCCTGAGCATCCAGGCTCGATGTCGGTCGAATTGTCGCTTCTTGGCGCTGACAACACCCATCACCATGGCGGTGGTAAACGATATGCCTATAATCCAGGTCCCGATCCGCGCTGAGAACGGCCCACCCATGGCACGCTTCTCGATAATAAGAGCACCAACAGTACCCAAAGCTGATAATGCAAGTATCACGTAACCATTGATACGGTGGTACTTGGCCAAGTGCGGCCGCCGACTCGCCGGTACAAACTGCCACCCGACCAAAGCACCAGCCGGCAGAAACGTCGCAAGATGCAACCTCATTGCAACCTTGTTAATCCCCGGCCTTCCAAACCAGTAGCATTCACCTGGAGTTGCCCATGGATTCTTGCCGCAAAAGACATTGTCGATGTCGATGAATGGGAGCTGCAGGATGGAGAAGAGCGACATGGCCCCGCCGAAGAGAATGAAGAGGGCCAACGACCTACCTCGGGAGAATCCGAGGACTTGTCTGAGAGTTGGCATGCTGACTATGAGTCTGCCTGTAAATTTAAGAGGGGAAGAAATACAAACGTGATTGGGAAGCTCTGGCATGCTTCCCAACTCTTGTGCTGACGTGAGCGGCCAACCCCCTTGTTTATTCGCTGTACATGAGCATGCGAATGAAGGATTGCAAGGCCGCTCGCCCCATAGAAATTGTGTGTGAGGACTGGCCCTGTTTTCTTTTATCTGCGTGATGAGGCACTACAGAAAATGCTCGGGGTGGCGAGGTAGAGTAGTTCCCGCCTTTTAACATTATCTAGATATCCTCCCACCTTGTACTGTAAAAACGCTAGCGCTAATGTTTAACTCTTCTGCTTGTTACGTATGAGCTCCAGCCTTCGGATCCATTCTGGAGGAACGCGCTTGGCCTTGTCTAACCGCCGCTCTACTTTGATAGGTTCAGGCCCAGTGCTCTCATACTCTACCGGAACATCTAGAGGGTGTAGGAGCATTGGGAGTTGCTGCAGGTTCTCGAAATTGCTCCTCTGTTCTTCACAGCTCACGCACCGGCAACCATGGGGCTCCCCATTTTCGCGTACGTACTCCTCATACCTCTCAGTATAGTCCTTCTCATCGGCGACTCTCTTTGCGACAAACTTCTTTATATCCTCTCGCGTTCGGAAGGCCGCGAGCTTCTCATCGGCTATCTCTCTGGTGGGCGTTGGGGGTAAGTAATGCGGGCTGTAGAATTTGTGCATGAAAAACTCCCAAAAGACACTGTCGATCACTTCGGGGTAAAGAAGAGCGAGAACTACCGAGACATGAGGGTCAGAAGACTCGCCAACGCGTCGTTGCCATTCCCGGCTCAAGGGTGACTCTGGCCATTGCTGCTGCGTTCTTTCGGCGATGGATCTCTTGAGGGATAACATCTCGCAATCATAGAATATCCCCATTTGACCGATTGCTCGGATCGGATCGGGCGAGAAGCCGTTGATCCATGCTGGTGCAATGAAACATGAGGTCGGGACTGTGTAGCAAAATTCCCAGTCCAGGACGGCGACGAGATTCAACTCATCGTCCCAAAGGAGGTTATTGCCTTGCAATGCCATATCCCCATGCATCAGAACAAACGGCCCCTTGCGTCTCGTTCCCGCAAGAAAATTGGTGAGCACATGCTTGTAAAACTCCTCATGAGCAAACACAACCTCGCAGCCAGAGTCCTCTGAGCCGAAGTCGGGATCTTGGGTCTGAATTAATCGATTGCGGCTCAACTTGACTAGAGCGTGAATGTACTCCCCAGGTTCCGTAAACGTCTTGTTCTCTGGGAAAATGGCAGAAGGGTTGAGGTTCTCTACCTCTTGGAGAACCAACTCTATAGGCATTGGTCTGTGGCGGACAGCGATGTTTGGTGATTCCGGCGTGGGCATCCCAAGAGCCCCGATTTCAGGGAACTCTAGACTGCGAAGTTGAATGTAGAGATCTGCCAGCTGATCATGAACGCGTTTTAGATCCTTGCTTCGCCGTGCTCCAACGGTGTAGTCCCATCTGCCGATCCTGCGGAAGAGCATGGCGTTCAATGATGTGCCTTGGACGTGGTCCATGATAATGAATGCGTGGCCGATTGGACTCGAGGCAGTGTAGGACCATGCATGAATCTTTGGAACTGGAATGGTCGTTTTTTCGGCGATATACCTGATATGATGAATAATTTCCACCTTGGTGCTTGACAGACGGTTGGTCACTCACATCATTGTAGCAACCTCGGAGTCAATCTTCTCGTCAATCCAGGGAACGCGACCAGGGAAAGGGATACGAACAACCCAGCGAACCGTTGAATTCGAGGTTGACGCCGTGTCGAATTGAACTGACACGCAGACGTTGAACGATCCATGCGAAATGGCTACGACGGTGCATGGTGTTCCATCACGATACGACGAGGCGAGGGTGCAAATAGAATCGCTCTTTTCGTCAATGATGTAGCGGATGAAGTCTTCACGCTCCCTGGCGATTCGATCCTCAATAATTCGGTCTCTCATTGTTGACTTGTTTGAGCAACGGCGGTAGAGTATGGAGGGCCTCGAAAAGAGAAATACGGAGCGGGCCGGCAATCCTCCCGCATGCCCCGCAGCAGCTCAGTTACGGGTTGCCATGTATGTATGCATATACGTCGCAGCCAGTTTCCTTACTCATCAGCCTTCAGCTGGGAGAGCATCAACTGAGGATCATCGATCTGCCCTCAAGCATCTCTCGACAACGACAGATGTTTCTGAGAGGACCTTGGAGTTCACGCCTCTCGTCAACGGTGTTTTGAACCAGATATTGCGTGGGTCCTCAGGTCCAGATCTTCCTTCAGCTCTAACAGTGCGTCCAGTAGAACGTTCCTTTGTCGACGAGACGCCCAAATTCACGCTGCATTCACAGTCTCTCCTTGATAAAATTCCCATGTCTCGATCCGGCCGAAACAGTCCCCAACTCGGAGTCGCATGTGTGCGAAGAGATATGCGTACAGCGGCAACAGCACACGCCGCGTGGGAAACACCGCAACTGACAGCTATGTTAGAGGCTGTCCCAGGACCAGGCGGTGCCCAGTCGGATGATGCCAAGGTTCTATTAACACTCCTTTCTTTCTTATCAACATCCGATCCAATTCCCTTGGACCTTCTCTCTCGTGGCGCTGGACCACGTAAACGCTGGACCACGCTAGGCGGGATTGAAGAAGTGGACGCAGTCGATACTGGTCTTGCCCCAGAATTACGCAGCTTCCTCTCGGACGACAAAAGAATGGAGAGTGTCTTCGATGGCCTGGGTCTATCGTCGGTCGTTTCAAGGGACCATGACCAAAACTATACCTTGGATGAGACCATTGCGAGCCGAGTTCGCGAGAGCGTGCCTGCAGAGGACCTACCCTTTTGGAGATGTCAGGCCTTGATCATTTCGTATCGAGCAATCCTGTGGAAATACATTGAGCCTATGTGAGTCTAATAAGCCAACAACAACGAGACTGAACGTTTGTTCTTACATCAGCATAGCACCCCGAGCACGAAGCTATTCCTGCCGCACCTCAAGCATGCTCTGGAAGCATTTCAAGATAACTATGACTCTCTGTCTTCGAGCACAAGAATCGACCTTGTACTCACCCTTGTTGAGGCATCTCGATTTCCCAACATGGCGTGGAAACGCTTTGCTATCAGTCAAGCGGAAATTGCCTCGTGCGGCCTGGCCCATCCATACCTAGATTGCCGGATCGCACAGTCACAAAGTCTACTCAGTCGGATTGCCGGCGACATGGATCATGCCACCAGCACCCTCAATAGTCCCGTTCAAGCCGGCGTCGAGGTGGATAAGAGAATGCATTCTGCCCTCGGCCAAGCAACCATCCAACGTTCCTTGAACTGCATTCAAGTTGAAGACCTCTCCACCGCCAAGGAACTGCTTGAGCAATGGACCCCTCTGGGCCAGGATCCGTCCCTAATCGAGCAAGTCATTGTCTTCCGCAAACACGTATTGCTTGGGAAGATTCTACGATTCCTCGGTGCATTTGAAGAATCACTAGTCCATCTCGAGAAAGCACGAGAAATCGCGGAGCACTGCAAGGACCTCCTCTTCGATGAAGATCTCTGCGATCTTACCTGCGAGCATGCCGACACGTTGCGAGAACTCGACGAGTCGGGAGCTGCTGAACATCATCTCCGTGCAGAAATCGCAAGACGAGACCAGAACGGTCTCTCATCAGGCAAATCTCGTCTCGAGATATCTCTAGCGGAAGCCTTGTTCGCCCAGGGACACTTCCAAGAGGCAGAGAAACTCTGTTTAGATATTCAGACCCGCCCCAGCCTCTTGAAGTTTGACAAGCTACGCTTGCATATAACACTAGCAAAGATACGCCACGTCCAGTCTGATAACGAAGGCGCTCTATCATACTGGAGCGGAGCGATGAAGGAAATTGGCAAGTTCAAGCTAACCAACGGCCGGGCGACTCGGATCATCGTCATATCCATCTGCGACACCTTGAGTGGTCTTGGCCAGACCTGGTTGGTAGACGAATCTCTGAAGCAAGTGGAATCTCTAGACGAAATGGCGAAGCCAGGAGGTACCCAGCACTGGATTGCGGGCATGCGCCATTGGTTAGAATACTTGGAGTCTCGGAGTCTTCGTAGTCACATTTAGCCCGCTCACACAAAGGGCATCGAGCGCCGCCTTTTTTTGCCCTCTTGGCCTCAGAACTACCCTTTTCACTTGGTAACTCAGGTCCAATACGTGTCTCGCCATGGGTTCCAGTAGACCTAGGTCTAGCAAGCTCTCAGTAGAGATGTTCACAACTCTATTCTATTCCATCCACCTCGGTGCTAATGCTAGACGTAATAGCTTCGGGAACTACTATCATGACTGCCAAAAAGGAGAGACAAAAACATACAACACCGGGCATTCGCCGGTCGTCACCGACCCGACTACTACTCCAGCGGTCGCCAGTTTGACTAAGGGAGAGCGGACGGGATCCCGTATTCTCTAGCGCCTATGGTCGTATGTGAAGGGGTTGATGCTGGGAGGATCTATGTTGTCGAGTCTTGCCAGCCAGTTCTCAAGCTTGCGACTGAACGCTGTTGGAGATTGGCCGGCCCGGAATACCAACACTTGGTCCTTGACAGAGATGCGAACTCGAAGGATGGCATGACCAAATGGACAAAGCGCATAAATCTCCAAATTATGAGATAAAAAGCGCAATACACCAATAGCAAGAAAGAGTATCGTCAAGTGTAGCAGCCGTGATGCCCCACGCCGGGAATCCGGGGGTCGCGGGGAAGTGACAAGGGTCTTGAGAACTAATGGCCATAACAAGAAGGGATGGCCAGGGTTATCGAGCTTATTGCCGCTGACTGCGTCACGAGCAGCCGAGGTGAAGTTACCGGGGAGGGGGTCAGTAAAGTTTCCATCTCTAAAGTCAATTAATCTCAGGCCATCCTCATCTCTAAACAATCTTGCTTCTCATCGCAAACTCAATCTCACCATGACAACACCACCAACAACAAACCCAATCCCCCCATGGATCCAACACCCCTACCCCCACGTCCAAGACAGCATCATAAGCTTCCCCCGCAAAAACATCCTCCAAGTAACCCTCAACCGTCCAGACCACCGCAACTGTCTCCCCATAGAGGCTACCATCGAGCTCGGCGCTTTGTGGAAATGGTACGATGCTGAGCCGGAGCTTCGGTGCGCAGTCCTTACGGGTGCTGGGGATAAGGCGTTTTGTTCGGGGATGGACTTGAAGGAGAGGCTTGGTATGGTCAAGTCGAAGGATGTTTCGCTTGAGTTTCCTTCGGGTGGGTTTGCTGGGATGACGAATCGGACGGGTAGGAAACCGATTATAGTCGCCTGCAATGGTCAAGCGCATGGTAAGACCAGTGTTTCAATCAGTCAAGAGAGAAGCTGACAGCTTAGGTGGTGGATTTGAGATCGTGTTGAACGCCGATGTCATCTTTGCCTCTCCCAACGCAACATTCCGGCTGCCTGAAGTCCTGCGAGGTGTCTCTGCTCTTGCAGGAGCTTTACCCCGAGCGATGCTTCTCTTTGGCAACCACCGGTGCATGGATCTCATCCTCACCGGTCGTGTGTTGGGCGTCGAGGAAGCAGTTCAATGGGGTCTTGTCAAGGAGATTGTACCTCAAGATAAACTGCTAGAGAGGACCTTGGACTATGCAAGTGAGATTGCCAGTCACAGTCCCGACAGCGTCATCATCTCTAGGCTGGCTGCAAGAGAGGTGTGGGAGACGGGTGTGAGTCGAGCCACAATGAGAGGTCAAGAGCTCTGGGGTGAGGCAATGCTGAGAAGCAAGAATGCAAGTGAGGGTTTGGCTGCGTATAAAGAGAAGAGGGATCCAAAGTGGTTTCCTTCACATATTTAACTTGGGCTGGATAACCCGGGCGTATCTTGATCAACACAACGGCGACGTATAACACTCGGATAGAGACAGCATCCACCCGCTGGAGGCACTTTGGACAAAATGTAGAGAGAGAATCTAATCATGAAATTGCCGCTTTAAACCTACATCTACAGCTTACTCCCCTCATGAGCAATCCTTGCATACCCATTCGACAAAGCCACCCTTCCATCACCCTTAACAACAGTCTCAAACAAAACATCATCCGCCCCATCACTAGACCCAACAATCCACATCCTAGTCTCAAGTTCATCTCCAGGATACACAGCGCTCTTAAACCTAGCACCAAACTTCTTGAACCTGGTAGGATCAGAGCCACCAAGCTCTCTCAGCACTTGGACAGCGGTGATATTCCACGTACCCAAGCCGTGGAGGATACATCCTTTGAAGCCGGCTCGCTTGCCGAAGGCTTCGTCGGCGTGGAGGGGGTTGTAGTCGCCGCATAGACGGTAGAGAAGTGCTACTTCGGGGGTTGTTTGGAAGGTGGAAACAGCGTCTGGTGCGCGGTTGGGAATCTTTGGGGTTTGCTTGGCGGGACCTCGAGGACCTCCGTAGCCGCCTTGGCCCATACCAAATGCCATCGAAGTCATCTTGACGTAGACAGTACCAGTCTTGGTATCCACGAGCTGCTGTTCGGCGTCCAGAATCATTGCGCCGCCTGTAAAGAATGAGTTATGAACACCGACAACGAGCACCAAAATACTTACCTTTATCATAAACACCAATAACCTTGTTACGAACCTTCAAGTCAAGTCCCTCAGAGCTAACAGGCAAAGGCTTAAGAATCTCAATCCCTCTCTCCCCATCCACCGACTTCTGAGCATCAAAAGGCGGCACCCCAGGAACATTTGTCGAACTCATACTAGCGATAAAGTCGATGACATCTTGAGAAGTCTGCTTGAAAGCGAGGTTGATGGGGAATGTTGGGAAAGCGGCGAACTTGGGGTGAAGTTCGAATAAAAAGTGTCGCTCGGCTTGTTTGACGCCAATTGCATTGGCCTAGAACTTGGTCAGCGGTGTGTTCATGAGTAGATAAGAACAATTGACTTACAAATAGTAGCACATCGCGACGGTTGTAAGAGCATTTCATGGGAGGATACTCAAAACCAGCCGCCTTGCTAAAGTCGACATTGTCGTATCGCCCCGAGGCGTTCTTTACCGGTCTGTCGCTCGTACTCATCTTGTTGATGTACAAGTCGTTCTGACTGAAAATTGATACAATTGAGTCTATAATGGGAGACACACCAGTAAATGTAATTGACACACTCTTGATGGGAGGTCCCCCACACGTTGCGATGTGGCTATAAATTGTGGTTTACCCCGCGATCCAAGATCTGGGGTGCCGAGGCGCCTTACCGAGCCGAGGCTCGTCTTGGGGGGATTAAACTCAATAACCCTTGTCTTCAATTTCTCCGTATTGAGGGGTTGTACGGGGTTGCCGGTTATGGTCTTGTGGCCGAGCCAGTCAAACGCTGCTTTGAGATGGAACTGAGGCCACCGCTCAATACCATGGAGTTACCCCCAGGAAAGTCGGGGAAGCCCTTCGCTGCCGGCAGACTAGTTGTATCGGACAAGGACATGTCGCCCACTTATAGCCTAGAACAACAAACGGAATTAAGGTATGGGAGCATCCGATATAGAAACGGGTATAGTCATGAGTTGTTGCTCAGGTCTTCAACCACCTTAATAACTGTGACCGCCTGTAGTCAGAACTGGTAGATATACCGCATGCATATCCCTCTTCGTTCAGCACTCGCCATGACGAGTATAAATTCATGTATTACAATTTTTTATAAGCGTCCACCTTTTGCAATTTCCCATCCTCGTCTGATACCCATCACCAAAGGATCCTTGTATCAAGCCATCTGCACCTCACTTCACCTCTGAATCCACATCCCCCCATTCCCATAAACCTGATCCCTCATAGCCCCAGCCTCAGACCTAACCCCAACCCAATGCGTAGGAACCCGATCAATCTGATGCTGAACCCTACTAGTAGCCTCATTCAACCTATCCCCAAAACTCCTCTCGCTCCTCAGCGCACGAATACTCGAAGCCGCAATCTCAGGTCCCCACGTCTCCCTCGCCAGACTCGCCATTGTCGTCATGACATCTCTTCCGTGCTCTTCTACTATCTCCGCGTCTTGTTGACCTGGTATCCATGGGTGGAGGAAACCCATTAGCATTACTTTGACTCGGAGGTCGAAGAAGGTTGTTTCTTCAAAGTCGTGGATGAAGTGGACAGCGACTTTGTTTCGTTGTACAACTCCTGGAGGTCCGTTTCTTAGAGGTGCTATCGTCACGATGGCGGCGTACCAGTCGTCGTCGATATCCTCCATTCCCTTGTTAGGCACGAGACGCGCCCACGCAGCAAAGACACCTCCCATGCGCATCTTGACCTCGTCGGGAACCTCACTGAGGTTTGCCGTCGGTATCCCAAGTTCCCTTGTCGATAATCCAGAACCGTGAACAACCTTGCCAGCGAGCTTGAACGGAAAAGGCGCTTCAGGACCCTCATCGCTGCCAATGATGGATAACGGACCCGTAAGCGCCGCGCTTCCAACCATGGGATCGTACCGCCCAGCTTTTCCGTTCCTCCAACTCTCATTGACAGCGTTTCCAATGCCAGAAGTGTGATATGCGGCATGCGCAGCTTTTTTTATAGCCGCGTTAGGCGCAAATCTCTTGGACCCTGCCTCAACAACCGCTCCCGCGACGCCCGTGTACTTCTTGGCCACCTGCTGTCCAATGGTACTCGCGACCTTGATGCCCATCTCCAACGGCATGGTACTCAAACTCGAGCCTCGGACGACGCTGGCATCGGTGGATGTGCTGGCTATCCTGAAGACGGGGCTCCCGCAAAGAACCTTCTTCCCACCCTCCCCAGCACAGAGAACAAGCCGGAAATACCCATCCGTAGCAGCCGCGGGTATTCGAATAACATGCGTCTCCCTAGGAATGTGTTTCTTCAAGCGACCCGAAGCCTTCTTAACGAACCGCTTAAAGTCCCTCTGAATCCCTCTCTCCTCAGCCTCAGCAAGATTCTCAACCCCAGCCTTTGACACAGGCGTAACATCGATCCAGCTCCCGTTAGTACCCACAAGAGCCTTGAGGGTCATGCCCATGTTTCCAGAGAACCCCTTTTGCTGCAGCCACACCGTCCTGCCTTGAGGAAGCGGCTCATCTGAGAGGATAGTGATGGGTACTGATGTCGCAGGTCCACGATACCAGACAAGGGCGTGAGAATGTCGTATGATGGTAAAGTGTTTGGTAGATTCAGCTGGGTGACTAATAAGTCCTCCAGCAAAATACTGCGCCTCTCCAAGAGCAGCCTTCCATTTCGACTGATCCTTCGGTTTCGAATCAGTAGTAATTGTCGAAAGAGCAGAAGAGCTCTTCACCCTCCTAATCTCGTTTGTCGTACGAGGTCCCAAAGACGACGCAGGTCTAGGAAGCTCATCAACCACAAAATCAACAGGTAAAGTCCCCCTGGGATCAGCGAGACCCGACTGCTGAGGAGAGTGAGCCCCCGTGAGGTTGGTAGCCGACCGAACGGGCCGTAGAGGCCGAGGCGGAGGTCCCGGAGGAGCTAAGCTTCCGGTGTCGTAAGCACTGTACGGAGGGGGCGCCGGAGCCGGTTTCCGTCGGATTGACGGGTCGGACCAGTTGTCCATGCCCGTCGTAGCTGATGATGGCGAATACATTGTTACAAATGATTTGCGTTCATTTTTTTGACGCCGCTGAAGAATGACATCAAAACGCAGGGAGGCCGCCTGGGCCATGTCCCCCAACAGAACCAACAGAATCAGACGCGTCGTGGCGAGAAATTGCACAGTGTTAGTTCAGGGGTTGGGGAAAGATGGCACAGTACGTATGCAGAGACTCGTCTCGTCGCTTATTGGAATGGATGGTTTTAGTTGACGCTTTCATCCTTGAGGGTTATTGCATTTCTCGTATTTCTTCTAGTCTTTGATAGATTTCATGGAATTCCTTTTGTTCCACGTCTCTACAGACATTGTGTGTCTCTAATCAAGACCGCCTACCAAGCCTCATGTATATCATCCCTTCAGTTCGACACCAGAGTCTCTATCTCGTCAACCTCCTTTGGCGTAATCGTCAAGTTCTCGTATCCATCCTTGGTAATAAGAATGTTGTCCTCAATCCTGCCCACCGTAGTTAGCAACCGTAACCGTGCAGTCAATAGCGTGACGGTATGGCCAAGACTCACCGGACTCCACCGACATCCCAGTACTTATCAAGCACGGCCGAATCGATAAACTTGCTGTGCACGGGATCCTCCAGGTACGGGGCGATAATGAAGTTGCAGAAATAGATCTAGAAGCGTTAGTAAGCGAATCTCAAGGTATGTCCTGTTCAACTTACTCCGGGCTCAACGGTAATCACACTACCGCTGGGAAGGGTGCCTCGCACACGCAGGTATCGGAAGAGTTTGTCCTTATCCTCGTAGTTGGCGTTACCACCAGTATCATGAGTGTCCATGCCAAGATAATGGCCCAGACCATGAGGCAGGAAAGCAGCGCTTGTACGGGCCTTGAGAATCTCATCCTTGTCACCCTTCAGAATGCCGATGGAGAGGAGACCGTCAATGGCAATCTTGTGGGCAAGCAGATGCACATCATCCCACAAAACACCCTCCTTGAGCACTTCTATACAATCATTCTGCATCTTGAGAACAATCTCGTAAATCTCACGAGACTCCTTGGAAAACTTGCCCGACAGGGGAAAGGTTCGGGTCTTGGCAATGTCAGATCTGTATCCACACAAGCATACACAGGTTCACTCACGATATCAGCAGCATAGTTGTTCCACTCGGCACCAGCGTCCATCAGCAAGTTCAGCTTTCCTTCGAGAGGTGATTCGTTGGTCACATAGTGCAGAGTCGCGGCAGCTCTTCCACTAGCTGCAATGGGATGATAGGCCATCTCCTTGGCTCCGTGAGCCACACATCTCTCCAAGAAAGCAGCCTCAAACTCTCTCTCGTTGACGGCAGTCTTGGCCTTTTCGAGAACAGCTCGGTGCGCAATGTCTGACACGTGGTTGGCCTTTCGAATCATGGCAACCTCGAACTCGTCCTTGACAACACGAGAGACCTCAATGGCCTCCTTCAGAGCATCAAAGTTCTTCTTCTCGAACTCGAGGAATGTGACGTGATCCGAGACTTGGTTCGCGATCGCGTAGGCTGTCGATTGGGGGTTGGCCTGTCCGAGGTGTGCGAGGGTAGCGTTCAGCTCGGAAGTGAGCTTGACCTCGTCGACATCGTACTTTTGGAGAGCCTCATCGATGCTAAGAGGGAGACCAGACCAGATGACACTATCGGGATCGATGGGGGGGATAAAGAGGATCGACTTGGAAGATTGGATGTCGTAGATGTAGTAGCAGTCGGGGAGGTTGCAGCCGGTAAGGTAATAGAAGAATCGGCGCTGGCTATTGACTTGTCAGAGGGAGTCTTTGAAGTGTATATCATGTCGAATAACTAACCGGAAGGGTTCAGGCTCGTCATTATCCTCGAGGAGCTTGGTCATGCGAGACTCGAGATAAAGAATACCGTTCGCATCGGGAATCTTTTCGCGGACAAGGTCAACGACGCGCTTAGCATGCGACTTGCTCGGGTATTTGGCCTTGAGAACGGCCTCGAAATCTTCGGCGACCATGTTGGAAGCTCGTGGTTTGGGATCAGAGTGTAAAGGTGAAGCAGTCGAGAATCCTCTGAAGCTCGTGAAGCGGGGTTGTCGCGATAGTGAAGCTCGTGAAACACCGAGATATCCGGAAAAAGATAACTCAGCAAAAGTCGAGTACACAACAGACCTCTCTCGTGCAACTCGCAAACTCAAAGTCGAGATTGACCTGACTTGATAAAGAAAAGAAACACGACGAACGAAATACGATGAGGAGAGCAACCCCGCCATGGAAACTTGTTGCTGATGACCAAACAGGAAGCTCCCAGCACTATCAACCGTCGGCTAGTGGTCACACCCCCGCTAACACAGCTGCCCGTTACAGGTGTGCTTCCAAAGTTCCAGGGTCCTTTTTACAGGATGGGCTCCACTGCGGCTGTCTACGGCTTCCGTAGGCGGTTTTGTCTTGAGTTGAAGGATTGGATGATGCGAGGATTGGAGACAGCTACGTCATTGGTTAAAGTCGGGACAATGATAACCCGGAAATGAAGCCATCTCCAATCAACAATCCCAATCTTTATCTCAAGCGATTCAGGGCACGGCTTCAGCTCGGACCTTGATAGATTTGTTTCCAGAAAAGCATGATTCAGCCTTATTCCGAGTTCAGACCTCTCTTTTCAAAAACGCTCAGACAGCAAAAAGTCAGATAACCGAGCAAAGCTTGTTAAACTCTCGCTTTGACCTCAACCGATCTAGAGGGTGGTTGCCAATTTCAGGAACAGGAATCATGCATTCAGGTACAAGTAAAAAATTCCGGGTATATTACTAAATTTGTCCAAGAAGAATTCAAAACCTAAAAGAACCTCCAGCTCAAACTAAGCTCATTCAGAGAGAAAGTCGAAGATAGCATCGTAGGTCTGTCCACATGTATACTCAAGATTCATACCATGCCCAGTACCAGGAATAACAGTCGTGTTCAGCCGAGAAGCATGAGGAAAGTACTTCTTAGACGTGTCAAGAAGCGAAGGGAGCTCCGAGTCAACGCCGCCAGTAGCCATGCAGTTTCCTCCACAGAAGGGAACATCGCGATCTAATTAATTCATCGTCAGTGTCATGTCATTGTCAGTGCGCGCGGGTGGGTGGTGTCTTACCGCCAGTAACCACAAACACAGGACCAGTGTACGAGTTCTCCTCCAGCATGGGACCGGCGAGGGTCAGTAGCTCGCCAGGTGTTGTTGGTTGAGCAGTCTTGTACGCCAGCTTGAGCATCTGAGGGTCAAAATTGCCCTCGGCGAAAAAGTTCATGTGTACGCTAACGGTTGAGGCCGTGGCGACGTAGCCGGCGGGATACTTGTCGGCGTTTGGCGACTCCTTGACGGGGATGAAGTTGTTGCTAACAGCGAAAAGAGACAGGTAGGTGGGTGTCTGGGCGAAGCCAGTCAAGACAATGGCGTCGGTGAGCTCAGGAGCCGTGTTGGCGAGAGCAAGAGAAATAACAGAGCCAAAAGAGTGACCAATGTGAACAGCCTTGGAGTACTTGGCGTTAATACCAGGAAGCAGTCCCTTCCTAGCCTTTCGAGTAAGCTCCTTGAGAGCAGCAATCTCAAGAAAGACCTGGATCTCATCAATGGGATGACCCTTGGAAGAAGCGCCAATGCCTAGTCGGTCCCAGGTCAGAGTCGAGTACTTGTGCTGGTCGACCGCCTTGGCAACATAACTGTATTTATCCTTGTTGTAGGACATGTCCCAGTAACTTCGATCGAATCCGATGCCGTGGGTCATGATCTGGATCTCATCTCCAGGACCGTAGTCAGGCTCGCAGTAGGTGGCAGCAAGCTTGTAGTTGCCGGTAATGACAGTAGTCTGCACTAGTTAGCAACTATCGACAAGATCTCAGCCAAGATCAAAGACTCACTCCCTTGGTAATCCCTTCAACAAAGTTATCTCCCTGCCGAGACAAGTTGAGAATAAAATCGGTAACATCCACCTTTGTCAACGGCTTATCCAAGTCAAAGACAGCATTCTCAGCCTTCAACGACACGGGAACCGTGATATCGGTGCACTTTCGCGCCGAAGCGGCAGCAAAGAGGGCAAAGAAAGCGAGAGGCTTGAACATGGTGGGCAGCTAAGGGCTTTGCTGGCTTGTGGGATGTAGATCGGTAAGGACTGGGGGAGAGGTGTGATGTTCAACGGTCAAGCCACTGGGAAGATGGTGAGACTTATACTCCAATTCTCGAAGATCCCCCCGTCTTGATCTGATCAGTGAACATTTAATTGGCATCCTTGGCTCCCGGAGGTCTCGGCTCCGCAAAGACTCGAGCTAATGCTTCAGGTCGGAGACAAGGCGTTGCGTTTCCTCCCCCCTCTTCGGTTATAGAGACATCTCTCGGGCATTATCAAAGCACACACACGCCCATGTTCGGCACTTGGGATCCAAACATGTCCGAGTGATGTCGGGGGAAGGATGATAGTACAACTTTTGCACCCAACATCACACGGCATCAATCTCCAAAAGTAGAAAAGCTCGCGAGCTTTCAAAGCAAAAGAAAAAGCAGGCGAACTTTTGTACCCCCATCAAGGTCCCTCTAAGAAGATCGAAAGCAACAAATCTACCGATGGGCTATGCAGCCAACCGGAGAAAAGAAAAAATGACCCTAGCAGGCGGGTTGGTGATTGCGATCTTCACACCCCGGCAGAGGAAACAAATCCGCACGGCCAGCACATCAATGTCTCTTCCTACAAGTTCCAGACCAGGGACGAGAGAGAGAAAAAAGAGTTTCCTGCTAGGAACTTGAGAGGTTGCATCGAATCAAATCTCCACTCGGTCAGAAGGCCTCGGGCGCGCGCCATGACAACTTGGGGATGACTTGTTTACCCCTTGCTGCTCGTTTGCTGCAGAGTCGACTACTCGGGATGAGATATGCCGGCACGGCTGAATCCGTGCTTGTATTTGCTGCAGGTCAAGCAGGGGGAGGGAGGGGTCTTTGCCGCTTGTGAATGCATCTGATTTGAGGTTGAGGATCCATCCTGCAGGTAGAAGAACCAATGTTAGCTTAGACGAGGTGCATGGAGATAACACAACGCCGAGGAGGAGAAAAGAGAGCCGCATAGACACTTGTCCAGCAGACACTCGGCCTCACTCTTGACTTCTCTCAGCTTTTGCCTCACCTGAACCAAATATCGTGATGTCATTGTCGGTAGACCTCTCAATCATGAAACTGCCACAGCAAAAAAAACTTTAGAGAACGGACGACACCTCTTATATCACGCCCATTGTGCCCGGCCATCAAATGTCTCTGACCTCCTCCCTTGCGTCAGGTACGGTGTGATTCCGAGCACACCCGCTGAGACAACAAAGTCACACACCGTTGAGAAAGTTTTTTTTTTTCTTTGCTTATTGCCTTGCCGTTCTGCAGCCAGCCGAAGTTGGTCTGAGACACACAGGGTCCAAGTCACAAAATTGTCTGGATCAGGCGGCAGAGGCGCAACTACGGTGACGAACCAGGGACATCCAGATCAGATCTAGTGATGGCATCGTGTGTGCTACGTGATATCAGACAGGGCAGTAAACGAGATCAGATCTGTTGCCGTCTAATCTCGCTTGACAATAGTTCAGCTCATCAATGGAGGGAGTGATCGACGCTCAACAAGGCTTCATTTACTAACAACGTTCTAAACAACCAAACAACTCTAACATGTCCCCTCAAAGCTCATCCTTCGCATCCAACTCAAACTGCAACTGCGACGCAGCCCCAGTACCAGCAAACGCTCCCATAGACATAGCCAGCAGTACACTCTTCAACATAGTCGCAGCGTCACCAGCCGCAAAGCAGCCCTTAACACTAGTCTCGTTGAAGGGCGGTTCCACCTTGATCTCGCCCGAGGGCATCATCTCTAGACCAAGCTGCTCCACAAGGGGAGCCTGGACCACTTTGGGGTGGCTTGCGACGAAACCCTCGACCTTGGAGGTGCCGTCTTCAAAGGTTATCTTCACGGCGGGGCCGTTGTCGACTAGTTGGAAGCTCTTGATGATTCGGTTGTCGTAGTTTATCTTGCTGCTGTGTAGCTTTGCGCGTACGCCCTCTAGGAGGCTTTCGTTGCCGTTGGTGTAGACAGTCACGGACTTGGCGAGGCGCTTGGCCATAGGAGCGACATGAGAGACCATCTCTGGAGCAGTGAAAAGACCTCCAGAAAAGACGCCAACAGATTCAGCCCCTCGTTCTTCAAAGCCATGACAGTAAAGGCAGTGAAAGCTTTAATCAAGTCAGCTCTGTCCCATCACAAAGATTCGAGACCACTTACATGCCACGTCCCCAGCACTCAGCGTACCCTTCAGGCTGCTCCTCCAAGACATCCCTAACACCCGTACCCAGACCAAGCCTCTTACCCTGATACACAGTACCTTGACTATCAACAGCTTCAAAGATGCCAGAGTCTAGCTTCTTGACCGTCTCGATGGTCGCAGACTTGAACTCGATAGAACTGTACCTCTTCTCCAGATCCTCCCGAGCCTTGGCTCTCAAGGCAGCAGGATCGGTATGATCGAAGCCGATAACGTTGTGCATGTGCTTTGTAGGTGCATTTCTGTAAACTCCCGAGTCAAGTACAAGAGCCGTGTATAGTTGTCGGGCGAGGGCCGTTGCCATTGAGAGACCAGCTGGACCGCCGCCGATGATGAGAACGTCGTAAAGCTTGGTAGTCATTGTTTTGTTGATGTAGTCTTTTGTAAACGAGTCGCTAAGTAATATTCTGATGATTGTCTTGTTGTGCCTTCCATCTACGAGCAGCCGATGTTTCTTTATACAAATCCCGGAGAGAATTGAAATGCTCCGGTCGGAGACTTCGGTGTTTCGGCCCCACTCGACCCCGGATTCAAAAAGGTGCCGGCGATTTTTGTTCCGCCAGCGGACACGGAGTAGGCCAAGTCCGCAGGACATGAGCTGTGTCATGATTCGTGAATTTCCATGACTAGATTCCTGAATTCATGTTTCGCAGGGTATTACAATCACCAACATCCATGAATATTGGTAATCACTGACCCTAATGCAGCTTTTGAAAGGCTTCAGACAGGTCTCGGCATTATTGATCATGGTGTTACTTGATGAGTTAGCCGAGATCGACGGAGTTCCATCTTTAGTGATATATCGCGACATGACGTCGCAAGAAGACCGAGTATGAGCTTGATTAGAGGATTATAATCATCTTAGGTCAACTATTAAAATTACGAGCATAAAAAGCTTCTCGAAATAGAAACTCCAAAATAAACCCCCTTCCGCTACAGGGTATTGAAAGAGAGTCATGTCTTGTCACAGTGAGTTCCAGCGCTTGCGATGCTATAAGCACTCAAACATTAGGCATGAAAGAACCAACAGGTCAACGAATGGACGCCAGAGAAAAAGATCCCGAGGATCGATCTTGTCCCACCTGCAGTTAGTTCTACCCTGTATGAGGTTGATGAGCTGTCCAGCATCTATGTTCCGGGCCAGTATTCCATCGGCAGCTAAGCAAACGAAGCACAAAGTCCGTATCATTCTCAATCATAAAAAAGGACGGACAATACGTATAGGGTTCTAAGTTTAAGTGGATGGGGTCAAGTCACATCACACAAAGCATCAAGTAGAAGTCCAAATTCGACCAAATAGTTTAATTCTCTCAGGTCAAAGAAGAAGAAAAAGATCCCGCGTCCGGGAAATATCTATACATGTAAAAACAACAGCGCTCTATACAAGACTATGCAAGCAAAGCAGGGCTCAATGGATGCTACCCATGTACAAAAGTAGACCAAAGCACAAGCTCCCAACAAACCCGCGATGCTCAAGCAGCTTTGTTCGCCGCGAGCACCAGGCAGGCAGCGGAAGCTGTGTCTTGTACAATCCATTTCCACCTCTAATCAACCCCATCGTAAACTCGAAACATTCTGAGAAGGCTAGGTTTTTTGAGGACCAGTCCGCGGTGAGGCTCTCCCACCGTTACGCTGCTGCAGAAATCCCAAGGTGTACTGGGGGTATTTCTGAGGCGGACCTGTTACGAGTCGTCACCTAGCACGACCCAAACATCCGAGGATGGGGTGGCTGCACTGTCCCTGACCTCCCTCTCAGAGGGGAGGTCATCAAGGTCGCTGTCTGAAAAACAATCATAATCCGAAAGAGGGTCGGACACTAGGTCCGGGGGCTGCGAGGTGTCCACGTCAAACGACGGCTGAGAACCGTCGAGTTCGTAGATCACTCGCAGGGGGGCAAAGGTGCGGGTTGAGGGTCCGTTTCCTTGAGGGATGGAGCCGTCGTCTGATGTCGTGGGAGAGAGGAACTGGGCGATGCTGTCGTCGCCGCCGAGGTCTGTGAAGGAGAGGTCCAGGTACAGAGGGTCATTGAAGCTGAAGCTGTGAGACTTCTTGTTCTTTCGTGATCGCTTTGCAGGACGGATGGTATACACCGGCTCCTCATGCTGAATACTATTGAGGTCAAACGCCTCTTCAGACTGCTTCTCCTCATCGTAGAGAAGACCCATTCGGTATAGCTCGGCAATCTCGGCATCGTCATTCACAGGCTGGGTACGTCGCAGATGGACATTACCCTTTGCTGTGGACGCATCGCGAAAGGCCTCCTCGCGCTCGAGGGTTGGCTTTCGAACGAGGCGATATCGGTCGCTGGGCAGAGGGACCTTGCTTCGAGCAAGATCCCGGCCCTCGACCTCATCGGAGCAGCATGCGGTTTGGGTGCGACCCCGGGGGATGCCGCGATTCCGGGGATGACGGACTCGGTAGTCTAACCGGAGTTGCTCAGGTCCAGTGAAAAGAAGCTCGTTGCGAAGAACTCTTTCTAGCTGAGGACGACGAGCTCCTCGATTTATCTTATCTTCACCGCAGCGATGGCAGTGTTCGGTACCGCAGGTAGCTGTCGTGCATTGGAAGCCGGTATCGCGGCATACAGAGGTACTGACACTCTGAGCCTGACGCTTTGCGTTTGCGCGGATAAAGTGGTTGCGAGAGGAATAACCACGAGTCTTTGAAGTAGCATCAGAAGTGATGGGAAAATGTTTATACTGCGAGATGGCAGAGGGAAGATCCCCAGAGCTGTTGAGAAGAGTCTCCATGATGGGCGAAGCTATCGGTATAAGACTTGAAACTTGTATGTGGGACTCGGTGGGTATAGATGATGTGTATGTGTTGTAAAAGGGCGTCAACGATGGCGCAACAGGGATGAAAGATGCAATATCTTGCGTGCTCTTGCACATGTAGAGCAGGAATACAGTAGAGGCATCTGGAACACTCTGGGCGAGAAGGGGCTGGTATTATATCATCTGGGGGCGTGTTGGTGCGAGGCCTACGCTATTGGATGCCAAGGGAGGGAGTCATCCGGACCTTCGATGGCGTACAGGCGAGACTGTACCCCGGAAAATCAAGCCCCCCCTCCCTCCAAGGCAACCCTTTGTTTTCTGAGTCACGGTGCCTTGATCCGGGCGTCCTCTGTAACCAGGGTGGCGCAGCCCCGGCTTACCTTGGTGAGACGCTCCTTTGTCCACGCTTCATGGTGATAGGCGATAAACCCCAGGAACCAACCTCAGATAGCGTTATCAGCGAGGCACAGAGAAGCAAGGCGCATGATCTGTGCCGTCTTTGGTTGGGTGTGCCAGGCAACGTCCTTGTGACTGTTTCGGTCTCTGGTCGTGATTGGTCAGTTAGCATGGGGGTTTGACTTTGGGGCTCACGCGCCGTCATGACGATAAGCAAAAGAGAGGGTGTCGTCATTTTGGCAGAAGTACCTCCCTTAACAAATTTGTATGTAGGGTACATGTCCGCAAGGCAGCCAGCCTCTCTCATCTCCGGTTCTCGTTCTCGGTTCGCCTTGGAAGAGTCATCGCCGGGTGACCAAAAGACCAAAAGTCTCGGAAGACGTCAAGTCCTTGGAAAGAATTTTCTTGGAACCTGATCAACAAGGAAGCAAATTTTTTTGAAACAGGTGCGCATGAATTTGTCTCTGTTGACGACAGTCCTATGACGCCTTGTCGCATTAAATGTTCAAATACCCTCGGCAGATGAACAAGTCCACATGAGCCATAGATAACAAATGCAATTCATGAATCAGGTCAAACTCGTACCGTTAAATATTCGTTTTCGTTCTTTTTTACTCTAGCACGTTCATGAGATAACGGCGTCGATAAGTCCAAACGATAGTTCCCTATCTAGGAAATCCCGATAAACCAAAACCGCGCCGGACGTTCTCGGCCTCTCGGTGATGCGGATACTAACAAATCGGGATACCGGACAAGGGGCCTCATAAATGCAAGTGTTGCGTCGTATTCTTATCCCCATCTTTTTTCGTCTATGCAGAAGGGAAGAAACGTGCAGAACTGCAAGAAATGTATCATTTCACCTCGCCCGAGGCAACCGCAGGATGCATCTAGAAGACAATAGGGTAGGCTAGGTAGGGTGTGAGGAACAACAAGTGACAATGAAACTCTCCACCAACTGCTACGCTGCCTGTATGCTTCAACAAGGGTTTCAATTCGCCTATGCCATGCTATTTCCATTTTCATCAAAAAGTTGACCCATCACATTTCACTCTCCCCCGAGCCTCACGTCCAACGTCTTGAGGTACTCCTCCACGTCCGTCATCTCGATCCCCCTCTCCGCATTCACAGTCTTGCTCTTGTCCCACGCAACACCACGTCCTTGCGCAAATGTGTCCCTGTACTTGACCATTGTGCTTGGGTCCTCGTCCATCTGTCGCTTTAGCTCTTCCTTGTCCCACAGTTCCCGGTGGAACTTGGTCTTTAGGTGGGATTCGAGGAGATCCGCAAGAGCCCCGTATGAGATGGTGTCGCCGGCTGTGTAGACGACCTGTCGCTGGATCTCCCTTGGATCCAACACCACCTCTGCTGTGACGCGCCCAATGTCTCGTGGTGTGGTCACCGTGATGGTGTTGTCCCAGCTGCCTAGCGCTCGCACCGTCCTCTTCCCAAAGTCAACGACCCCAAAGGCCTCAAGGAACAGGAAGCTCATAAACAACCCCGTGGAAACAATCACCCAATCCACCTCGTTCTGCGCCCTCAATCCGCGGCGCACCTCGAGCTGCTCATCAAACAGGTCCTGAGAGCTCCCCTCACCAATCACATCGTAGTCCATTCCAAACTGCCACGGAAAGTAGCGCTTCACCTTGGCCTCAACAACAGCCTCGAGAAGCTTGACCTGAGTTCCCGCCGGCAGGCCCATGCCGTTGCAAGATACAACAACGTCAAAGCCGGAAAAGATGGCCGCTAGCTCGGCAACGCTGGCGTTGACAACGTCTGCGGCCTCAAAGTCGGCGCCGAGGGCCCGGATGTGCTGGATAAGCTTCTTCTTGTCCGGAGCAGCCGAGTCGAGAGTCGCCTGCCTGAGAAGCACCGAGATCCGGGCTCGCTTCTCCTGCCGGAGCGGGTGCACGGCCAGGGCCTCGAGGACGCTGAGCCCCAGCTCTCCGGCTCCGAGGACGAGTATGTTGACGTTCATGATGCAAAGTGAAGGGTCGTTGAGGCGGTCCAGGGCTTGCAGGTTTGCGACCGAGAGTTTGAGGGGCGTCTCTTGATCTTGATCTTGTTGTTCGTCTGTCATTCTCATGGCTGAAGGGGGCGATGGCACGTAGTATATAGGCTATAGCTTATTCTCCCGCCCATTACGTCGATTTTACCGCTTGTGATCTCAAGGTCACCTCCTCTCCTGTGTCTGTGGGGTTTGACCTGCCGATCTGATGCGTTGGGGATCCGCTGATGTCACGCTGAGTGGCGCTCAACAGGCCCGAGGGCCGTACGAGATGACCTCTTGGCCTTGGTTATGCTCGGTTCTGCCTCTTGCTTATCCATAATCTCCGAACATGAGGCTATTCTCATGTTGCTACCTCCACTCTAAGCGAGTACTGATTTGTAACGTTATTCGTTTAGTCTCATGTTGGACATGGTATTCAACGTTGAGTTAATTACAAAGCGTCTTCGCTTATCCCCACTGTCTCCTAAAGCCGGGTCATATCCCGGACATGCAGGATTGCAATTCAAGCCATTTGTAAGCCTTGAATGCTAGAGCAGGGCACTGTAGGTACGTAAATCGTAAATCGACAAATGCGGAAAATGTACTGAATTCTTGAAATAACTTGGATCTATTCATTCCATTCATAATAATGGGCTAGTCATTAAACTTTCAAGCTAACGCAGGGACCGGCCTGCTCCCACAAGACGCCATCGCTCCCAATGCAAACCACAAATGGAATTCAATTTTTTTCGTGCCTTTACCTTTGTTCCCCCTTCACTTTCCTACCGTCTTCTTGTTGGCGAATCCCACTGACCGTGTCTTGAGGTCAAACACCACGAATTGCGCCTTGAGGAGAATGTCTCCAAGGATTGCGAATCCAATACCTTCGGAACTTTGGATACCACCGTAGCAAGTGTCTTGTGTGAGACGTCCATAGTTGATGTAGTGTCCAGGAACCTTGCCTCGGTAGGTGCCCATGCCGAAGTAGTAGTCAGGGAGCTTCGCTGTGCAGGGGAATGTCCACACTCCCTGTTTAGGGTCGAGCGTGGCTCCCCTGACCTTCCTGTAGTAGCCCGTGACGATGAGTTCGGGCACCAGGAGGAGTGTTGTGCCAGTGTCGACAATGGCCGAGTACTTGTACTTGTGGTAGGGGGCGCCGGTTCCAATCTGGAAGCCCTCAACCGTAAACTGCCACCAAGGACTGTTCTTGTCGACAGTGTTAAACTTGACGGTCCCTGTGTACTCGCCCTGGTTGATGTAGCCAAAGTTGTAGTTGCCTGCCTTGCCCTTTTGCAGATTGGCTGTGAAAACGGGGAGGGACAGGCTGCTTTGGACGTTGTCAAAGTATGTCTTTTGAACCGTGGGTCGGACAGTGTTGAGCGTGCTAAAGGCGAGGCCAACGATGCCATGCGAGAACTTGTCCCGTGCGATGCCTTCCGAGACCTCTGTAGCCGACTGCACTGCTTGCTTGGTGACGTATGTATTGCCGACCTGGACTCTGTCGGTGTAGACGATACCGTTGGCGCCGGTGCCATCTCCGTACACGATGCTCCAAGTCTGTCCGGAGAGTCGCTTGCTGGTTTTTGACTTTTCAGGCTTGTAAATAATGTGGCCAGCCTGGTCAGGTAGGTATGTGTCGCTCGAGAAGACCCAGCTGCAATGTATTAGTTTAGTTGTATGGCAGTGATATTCTTCAGGACTTACAAATCAGATGAACCAGTATCAAAGTTGAGATAGGTAGTCTGAGGTGGTGTGCCAATCTTGACGGGGACAACATATTGGGAGTCGTAGTACTTGGGAGGTGTTGCTGAGGCTGTGCCCTTCATGTTTCCTGAGAGAGTCAGACATTATTGATACAGTCCGTTCATCTTTACTCACCAATTTTCATCTTAAACTTGTCGTTGGCAACCTTATTCTTGGCTGCTATGGCCTTCTTGATCCTCTTGGGTACTGGCTTCTTGTACTTGTTGAACACCTGCAACATGGCCGTAGTGCCATCAGGTTGCTTGTAGTGACCATTGGTGACCTGGTCAAGAGAAAACTTCTTTCCATGGGCTCGGGGCACCAGGTGTGTACCGTTATCCTGGGGAACAAGGTCTTCGTCGATCTGGGGGACCTCTTCGCTGTCGGCATCCTCCAAGGGGGCGGCGCTGGCGTTGACGATACCTGCAAGGAGCAGGAGGGTAACCGAGCTGAACTTCATGGTGATTTGCGAAGGTGGTGATTGATCTCTGTAGTCCTCGGCGAGAACTGGAGTGAGACGATGGGGCGCCAGGACCCTGATATTTCAAGACATTCGACCATAAGGCCAGCCCAGCAGTGCGGTAGCCCACGAGGCCGGATCAAGGGTGACGACGCCTTCGAGACACTTCTGGGTCCCGATTCACGGCATTCTGGCCAAGCCTGGAGTAGGTGAAGCCATCGCGGAGAGCTTAACAAGGAATGTGGCCCGTGTCCAAGGGGATAGCTGAGGAATGCTCCTGAATCCAGTAAAGTATGGCTGTCCGTCCACATTCCCAACGACTTGATCTAGGACTAGACCCGAGAAATACCTTTGACGGCGGCCGAGACAAGGCACCTCCCGCCAGGCATGGCTAGTGGACGGAGGCAGCTCCGGGCTTGGTAACTGGCGTCGATATCTGATTTGCTCCCGGAGGAGCTGAAGTGGTTTTGAGTTGTCGGTCCAGAGGCCCGATCGCCAGGAACTCTGCCTCATGGAGGCCACGTCGATACCCTGTCAGACATTTTGAGGCAGTGATCAGCGAGTGTCGAACGGTCCCCAGAGCTGTTGGAAGAGACCCTTTGCAGATCACTTGATCTGGAGCATCGTTGCTTTCCGTTCGGGTACCTGCGTAGCCACACTACCACGCATGCAGGTCCCCAAATGTTATAGCGACAGTGGCGTCACCTTGACATGGCCCAGGCTCCCAGGGAATGAACTGACTGACTTGACATTTCGATGCGAGCAGTGGTGGAGCTGAAAGCCGAATCACGTCTTGGCTCTGGGGAAGATGGGCACGGGAGGAGGCCCGGGAGGGCGAGGCTGAAGCCATATCCGTAATGAGGCTCACCCTATAGCAAGGCTGTAGTAAACACCAAGAATATTGTCAACACCATCATGAGTTGTCATATTAGACATCGTCATACAGTAGTGGCAATGACTAACGATGATGCAAAGTGATAATCTATGGCTCATCCATCTTGAAATTTGCCCCTCGTGAGTCACCAAATGCGACAAGTCAACCCCACTAAAAAGTCCCTAAAAATGCACCTTCCGCACACAATTTACGACGAGACGATAAGATAACGTTTTTGAACCCCGCGACAACTTCTCTCAAGGTTGCCCACAAAATTCCACAACGCCTCTTGAACTCTTGTTTTCTAGTCTCGAACCCTTAAACTTCACGAGATACTCACAAATTGCCATCTTCGACATCATCGAGCGAATCCTTCACGATGGACCCTTCGGCAGGCGATGCCACCGCCTCCCCGGCTGCCCCTCACCAGCCTCCCTACACCTACACGGCTAACCAGGGCTACGAGAAGACAGAGGAGGTTCCCCGCGAGCTGCAGACTCAGAGAGAGAACCCTGCCCCTGAGGGCCAGGAAGACGACAATGATCTCGATGACATCTTTGACGAAGACGAAGACTTTGACGAGAAGGAGTGGTCCGCTGACGGAGGCGACCTGACAAAATCCTACAACCGTCAACGCAGCGCTCAAGACGGCGCCGTTCTCCCCCGTTCAAATCAGCAAAAGCCCACGGCCAACACCTTTGCCAGCATCGACGATCAAGTTTCCGCCCTCTCCAAGCACGCCGCCAAGATCCGCCTCGACTCGGTCAAGCAAGATGCCGACAAGGACAAAGACAAGGCAGACCGCGCCACCAGCGAACAGGTCCTAGATCAGCGCACCCGCATGATTCTCCTCCAGATGATCAACCGCGGCTCTGTCAGTGAAGTCCACGGCGCCATCAGCACAGGAAAGGAGGCCAACGTCTACGGCGCCGTCCTGCACGACGATCGCACAGGCGAGACCACCCAGAGGGCCATCAAGGTCTACAAGACTGCCATCCTTAGCTTCAAGGACCGAGAGCGCTACATCACAGGCGAGCACCGTTTCAAGGGTGGCTTCGACAAGGGCAACAACCGCAAGATGGTCAAGCTCTGGGCTGAAAAGGAATTCCGAAACCTGCGCAGGATCTACAACGCTGGTATTCCCTGCCCAGAGCCCATCAACCTCAAGCTTCACGTCTTGGTCATGGGCTTCCTTGGCGACCGCAAGGGCTGGGCCTACCCTCGCCTCCGTGACGCTACTCTGACGGGTGACGATGTGGATCAGCAGTGGCATAAGCTTTACGTCCAGCTGCTGGGCATCATGCGCCGCATATACCAAGTCTGTCGCCTTGTGCACGCCGATCTTAGCGAGTACAACATTCTTTACCACAAGGAAAAGCTTTACATCATTGATGTGTCACAGAGTGTTGAGCCTGATCATCCTCGGTCGCTCGAGTTCCTGCGAATGGACATCAAGAATGTGGGCGATTTCTTCCGTCGTAAGGGCGTTGACACGCTTGCCGACCGCGCCATCTTCAACTTTATCACGGCCCCTGAGGGAGCCGTTGAGGAACCTGCCATGTCAGAGGCTATTGAGAAGTTGTATGAGACTCGAGCAGATGCCACGAGTGAGGACCACGCTGCTCAACTCGAGGTTGACAATGAGGTGTTCCGAAACCAATACATTCCTCAGACACTAGAACAAGTCTATGACATCGAAAAGGATGCGCAAAAGGTTAACCAGGGCGAAGGCAATGACCTAGTCTACAGCAACCTCCTGGCAGACCAGGTCATCGCTCCCAAAAAGACAGAAGAAGCCGACGAGGAGGAAGGCTCCACATCTGATACTGATGGCGAGGGTGCATCCCTTGACGACGACGACGAGTCGCACGATGAGAGCCGGTTCGAAAAGGGCACTCCCCGCGGGCGACGCTTCGAGGATAAGGACGAGAAGAAGGTTTGTGCCCCCTTAATCCATCGCCCCTTGGCGCCACTAACCCCCGTTTTCTTTCAAGGCACACAAGCAGGCCGTCAAGGAGGCCAAGCGCGAGAAGCGCAAGGAGAAAATGCCCAAGCATCTTAAGAAGAAGATAGTCGCCAGCACATCTCGACGGAAGAAGTAGACGGGAAAACAAAAAAGAAACAACTTACTTCAGACTTGGGATCCATTCTGTCAGCCGTTGAAAAACCATGAGATCTGAATGAGTAAAATTTCCGAGATCTTCAATGGCCGAGACAGTTCAAAATCCCCCGACAGGACTTTGAGTTACATAACCGCAATCGGATGATGAGCACTGATTTGTCGCCCGTGGCTTTTGTCTCACGGCCGAGACGGTTTAGCACCCCGAGACAATCGAGTCGAACGGGTGTGTAACCTCCGGCCCAAGACTTGCCCAGCGCGATCTGAACGCCTTCAGGGCGTCGGGAAGATCAAAGAGAGCGCTGACGATTGCAAGGTTTCAAACTAAAGCTATGCCGTGGGAGCTGTTTAAGTGACGGCGCCGGCGCTTCTTCCTCCCTCTAAGGTAGAGACAGATCCAGGCTACTCAAGCCTGGCTCTTCACATCGGAAAGAAAGCACCGACCAAGAAAAGCAATGACTTAAATATTACCATGATTTTTTGAAATCCCTAGATACGCTTGGCTCAAAAGCAAGTTGCCCTCCCGAAGCCCGTTCATGCCGTCGCGCCATACCTGTTGTGTGTATACAATCTCTCCCATCGCCTAACTAAGGAGGGTCATCCGTCTATTCCGTCTGCAAGGTACCAGGTCCCAAATTCCCAAATGCGGTCATGTTACACAGCTTGTTAAAAGTAGAACTGCTGCTGTGGCTGGCCTGGTGGCGGCTGAGCCAAAAAGTCAAAGTTTAACGAGTCCATTCCCGTATTCCACGGGTCCGGCGATTCTGAAAGGCGAGTCAGTTCTGGACCCAAGCTTGCTGCGGGCAAAGCAACGAGAGAGAAACTTACCACCCCAGATGGACTCGTACAGATCCATGGGAGCCATGTACTGAGTGGGATCGACATTCATCGCGCCCATACTGTCCAGATTAATGTTGTTATTAGCCTGCACCTGCTGACTATACGGGATGCTAGATTTGTAGAGTGTGATTTTAGAAGAGTTTACACTTGGAGAGAGGAAACGACTCGGTACTAACCCAGTAAAGTCTTGGATCGCAGCTCCTCCGTTCTGCATCTCTGCCATTGCCAGGGCGGCATCCTCCCGCGGGTCGGCGCTCTGTGGGACGTTGCGGAAGTGAGGGTTGCTGGATCCGGCGAGCTGACCCCCGGGTCCGAAGGGGAACTGAGGCGTCCGGCTGCCGCTGCCGGCGGCAGAGGCGTCACCCTCCTTCTTGAGATGAGTGGGCACGACGGAGCCATGGTCGTAAATGTTCTTGAGCGCCGTCAGAGCTCGGTACAGCGGCCCGGAGAGCTCAATGTCCTTGTCTGTCGTCATGACGTGAGGCTCGGGCGAGCTAACGTCCTTGGCGGCCGTGGCAGACAGGGCTGCGATTAGGTCGCCCTGCAACTGCCGGACCTCTGGATCGGTCTTTGTTTCGCAGAGTATTCCGAGCAGGAGGGCAGATGATAGGCCGTGGTACGTAAAAGCCCAGCTCCTCGTCGGGATAGCTGATAATTGGTGCATGGCCAGAAACATGCGGACGGTTTCGGTTAGGGTGTCCTTGCAACGATCGGCGAGGCTCTTCCTCTGGTCTGCCTCAAACTCGCAGTCTCTCCGTAGCGCCGGACGACAGGCTACCGAGATGACAAAGGAAGTATGGAGGCGAATGGCGTAGTGTTGTAATCGATCAAGGGCCGTCTTGCAGCTCTCCTTGAACTGGAGTTGTGGCGAGGTGCGACTCCGAAGGCTCTCGACGGCCTCGCAGTTGTCGACGATTTGCGTGTACGTCGAGCTCATCATTACATCGGGATTTAGTCGGCGCGAGATGATTTCCATGAGGTGATACATGGTTTCGAGGTATGAGTAGTTGCCGTTCGGCGTGGGTGACATGACAGGGATGGGACAGCAGGGAAAGTTGGTCATCGGACATCTAACAAGGGATTAGGGAGATCAATCACATCAGTCCGGTCGAGCTCACCTGTCAAAGGAAAGCGACGTCAGAGTATCGTGCCAAACGCAGCTCCACCATAATCGTCTTCGGATCATTTCCTTCGATTGCGTGTTCGGGGGCGTACTGTCACGGCTGTCGCTGGGTGTTGTTCGGTGCAGACCTAGAGACTGAGCAAGACGACAGGTCAAACCCATCAGCGCCCACGACGCCTCAGCCTTCATGTCGTTGAGAAGTACGAAGCTGGTAAGAAGAAGTGCTTGGATAGAATCGAATGATGGTCTAAAATAAGTCAGCATCGCTAACTCAAGTCAGGATGAGAACCTGTCGCTACCGAAGAAGAAAGTTCCCCAACCGGAGGAAATGGAAAGAAATCTGGATGTATCGCTGAGAGTCTCTGGTTCGAATATGATAAGGAGATTCATGGTACTGTGAGCCGACGGCCAAGACTGCAAATAGTATGGCCAGCCATGATGCTTGGACTGGCTTGGTTGACTTGACGCCGTTGGTCGCGCTCCGAGAGCGATCTTCAAGGTAAACCATGAGTTTGGACTCGAGATCGTCAATGTCCATAACGAATCCCCAAAACGGTTGCGGTATTTCCTTGTACGCACGGAACAGCCTGGAGAGCTTGTTAGTATTGCGATCCGGGCTGCCCGCGGCTGTCGCCATTGCGGTCGCCAACTCACTTCATGACCTCGCGATCAGACGGTAATTCATTTGAAATGTCCTGCGTCATCCGCTGAAGGTGATGGGCCGACATCAGCGGGAACGGCGCCGACGTGTCCAGGCCCAGGATGGACCTCATGTCCTGGCGGATGTCGACGCTCTCGCCCTTGTTGATGGGTGAAGACTGCTCGCGTAGTAGGGCAGGAATGCTGTTCTGGCCAAGATAGCGGTCGCCCGCAGGCTCCGGCTCATCAAGGCTCGCTGTGGTGTTTCTGTTAGCTGGTGGCCTGACCCGAGGTTATTCAGAATTTGCGGACGCCCACCGATGGTCCGTGGCCAGCTGTCCTGGCGTTCAACCTTGCGCACGCTCTCGTCGGGTCGAGAGTCAGAAAAGGAGTGCGTCCTCTTGCGGTTGGTGACGCTTGCCTCTGAAGGCGCGGCCGACGCTGAGTGCTTGGCCGTCGATGATCGGTTGGGCTTATAGGAGCATAACCGAGGATGTTCTCTCTTGACGCAGTTTTCACAGGGCTGCTTGTTGTCGCACTTCACCTTGCGCTGGCGACAAGGCCAACATGCGGTACCTTAAGAGACGGTCAGCGGATGAGACGGGCCGCGCGGCGCGAAGCTATTCGCATCGCGCGCCGTGATCTTTGAACTCACCATATCGAACCTTGCGGTGAGAATGAATGATGCGACTGGCTTCCTCTGGGGTCAACTCATCAATGGGCACCCGCTCGTCTGGGCTAGGGTTCTCAGCCATGATTTAAGCGGGTGGGCGGCTCAGAATCGAGCCACGGAGCCAAACAGACGTCGCGATGATCCTGACGAAGCAATGTTTTGATACCAGATGAGGCTTCACGAATGCCGAATTCCGAGCGTCTCCATGCGCGAATGCGGGCGAAGAGGGGAAGATGCGGCGGTGATGGCGGGGCCGGTTCGGCTTTCAATTCAATTCAAGCAAGAGCGAGCGGCGGCGGCGGCGTTTTTCGGTTGGAGAAGGAGGGAGGAGCCTTGGCAATTCTGTTTGGTTGGTTGGGGCGGGTGAGCGGGTGTGTGATACAGTATAGACGGACAGTATGAGTGAAGAGGACGGTGTGAGGGCCGATCTCCGGGGGGCTGAATGCAGGCGGTTTCGGATAAATAAAGGCCGTTTCCGGGCCGCAGCCCAGCTGCCCAATGGCTCTCCTGGTGCAGGTCAGGAAGTGAGATACAAAAGGTGGGAAGCTTAGCTCTGACTCGTCTCAAATGCTGCTACTTTTTTGAGAATAATTTGTAAAAAGGTATTTGAATAATGGAAGAAATATCATCAGAAACGGTAATACTCTAGACTGTTCTTTTATTATGCTTATGATATTTTAGCTATTACCCTTTGGGCAAAATAACATGATGCCTCAGGTTGACTCATGTGGTTTGGCCTGTCCGTGGGCTGAGCAAGGCGAATTGAGTTGGTACTGAGACAAGAGACAACAACATGACTGGGTTAGAGATTGGCGGCTGGCCTCATGGCGGCAAGCTGCAGCAAAGTGCAAATCCTGCGACAAGCAAACATCCAAAGCCCGGTACTTAATCAAAGCGACTGCTTTTAACGTCATGTCTCGATATTCCTCACGTGGTTTATCCCCTTGCTCCCGTTCTCTGCGCGGGGGCATACCCATTCACTGTCCATCCCATCTCTACCACACTCTTCGCCAATCTCTCTCGCATCTGGGTCCGCTACAATCTTTTTTGTCCAATCACCTTCCTTTTTGTGATTTCTCAAAGCTGTTTGCTGCTCTGAACCAGTTCCTCGAGGCTGCGACTCCCGGCAACGCAGGGCTGAGCAGGTCTAGCGCCAGGAGATATCTGGCGCATTGACCTCAACCTTCGCAACGACCTCAACCTACAAATCTTTGGAGCGCCACGTCGTGGCTGCTTGAATCGCATTTCATTTTTGACTTTTGGCTTGCTGCGACAAGTTCGTCATGTCGACCGCCCTTCCGGCTTCCCGGAGGTCTCAGGCGCAAGAGGAACTCAATCGCACAATCCGGTCGCTCAGCTTTGACTTCCAGCTGGACCTTGAGCTACCCGACCCAACTCTGTCGCCCAGTAAGCGTCGGCTACAGCGTCGCACCAGGGAGCAGGAACGCGCGGATGCCATCTACCGTCGCGCGCACTACCTCAAATTCCAAGATCCCAACCGTCTCTCGAGATGCTTTGGTCGGTTTCGCGAACAGGCCGACGAGCACCTGAGGCATTGGATCGAAAAGCCCCGCGCTGACCCTGACACCACTCCAAGAGCAACCAATGGCCCACATCGTTCCCGCTTGAGCCCCGAAGAGCGGGCCGAGCTCCAGGAGTTTCTCCTTCGGCTGCTTAAAGACGACAATCTTGTTAACCAACCGCGGACGAGATACTCTAAGCGTAATTCGGATGAGTTTCCAGATCCCAGTGCAAAGAGATATAGAAACTCTACAGATGGTCCTGGTGCAGAGTCACCCTGCAACAGTGTCGATGACATCCCAGTTCGATCCAGCACTTCGAGTCGCTCATTCGCGGGACGGCCCGCAGCTCAAGACGCAGGTACAGCTACTGCTACCACACGCTCTGCCACACGGTCTAGCACACACTCCAATGGCGTCCAAAGTGCAACTACCAGCTTTTCCAATTCGAATGCTTTGTCTTTTGGAAATAGATCTTTCAACTCTAGCAAAGTTTCACTCGCTCCAACTGTCTTTTCGACTGCCAATGATGACTATGCGGCCAGTACTCAAACAACTGTCATGACCAACCAGTCATTCAAGGATCCCCAGACTTCATTTTCTCGCAGCATACGACAATTTGAATATCAACCTCCTGCTGAGCCCGTCAAAAAACGGGTTGATTGCGGGCCCCCAATCCCCTTTTCGGTGAACAAATATGACTATCAAGCGCCAGCTGAACCTATTGATGAGCCGGTACTCCCACCGGTGGTATTCCCACCTGTGGAAAAGTCTCGGCCTGTCATCCGACCTCAGCCCCTTGATATCAGATTTGAGGCCCCTATTCGATCAAGCAGTCCTACTACAGCCTACTCTAGCCTCCCGGAAATGGCTGACTTGGATACGCCTATTCTTGGAACTCCAGTGTTTGCAAAGGAGGCACCATCGTGTGCCCTGACTGATCGGCTACGAAACATCTGGCGTGAGTAGTCCACTTGAGAGGGCTTGCGACCACATACTGATTATAATCTAGCCAAGTTTCCAATTCCTGGATTGAACCATGCTCCTTTGATCATCTTGTGGGAACTCACAAGAGCTGCACTTCATTGTCAGGTGGACTTGTCTCAATGGGACATTGATTACAAACCCAATGATACTTGGCATGATCAAAGCAAGTTTCGTGGCCAGATCTTGCTTTCTCATCGACTTTTCGTGGGTCAAGGACTCCCTCCCGCTTGTGATCGAGTTGCCTGGGACGCAGCTTTGGGCACTTTTGCAGCCCAAGACAAGACGGTCGCCCTGCTTGCAGAACTGGCTTACAACACTGAGGATTCTGGTCCATTGTACAAACTCAAACTTCAACCTCCTCGGCTTGAACTTGGACATCGACTGGCTCGTCGATTCGGGGCGGACCGTTTCATGGAGATTGTGATGCCAAGTCCAACTTCCAGAGATGCCCCAGATGTTGTCAAGCAGGATGAAGGGGGCCCGAACAAGGTCATAAGATGGCTGACTGACAGTTCCCATTATTTTGTAGGGCGTTCATGGGTGCCTTTCTTCACTCGTGACGCAAAGAAGACGGTCAAAGATCCCAAGCCTCCTCACAAGAGTATGACAATCATGCAGGAGCGCGTCTACTTCTTTGCGACTGACGGTATTAATTTCCGTCTACCTAACCATCAACACCCACCACAGGAAGAGGCCACAAGCCCTGGAAACCGCACAAAAATGCGGCGTTGTGACCTCTTGAATTGGGCCATTGGCGTTGAGCGTAACTGTCGGCAGCCAGTTCCAAAGTTGTTTTCTCGACTTGCTCTCAGTGAGTATCCCAGAGGGATGGTATTGAAGTTGGCTGACCCCTTGGCTAGACCTCAGTAAAACAGTCCCCACCATTGTCCTTGAACCGAACCAGTTTCGCCATCAAGACACCATGTTGGGCTTTCACAAATACATGAGAGAAGAAGACAAAAGGACCCAACAAGACATGGGTGATGGTATAGGCCGAATGTCCCGAAGCCTTGCACGTAAGGTGGCGACTCATCTTGGTCTCTTGGAAGCTCCTTGCGCGTTCCAAGCTCGTATCGGCAGCGCCAAGGGGATGTGGATTGTCGATGTTGAAGATGACGGACTTGATGACGATGATTGGATAGAGACATACCCGTCTCAGAGAAAATGGGAGTGCGACTACCTGGACATTCATCACCGGACTTTTGAAGTGCGCGAATGGTCAAGAGAGCTGAGGCCGGCAGCTCTCAACCAACAATTCATCCCCGTTCTGGAGGCACAGGCCCCCAGACCTCGTCTCATGCGGGATGCCATCGCCGCTCATCTGGTCAATGGACTTGATGAAGAGATTGGTGGCCAAATGGCTGCCATGGCCCATTCAACCAATCTTCGCGGCTGGACGCATCGTGGATTCGATCGCTCAAGTGTTGGCCACACCCCATTCTTGGGTGGTCTACCAGAACGAGATGAAGACATCATTTCGTACATGCTGGATGCAGGCTTCGAGGCAACAAAGTGCCGCTATCTGAGGGACCTTGTCTGGAGCATGCAGAAGCGGCAGGCGGATCAGCTCAAAGCGAAGATGAACATCAAGATCCCACGGTCGACCTATGCCTACATGGTGGTTGACTTTACTGGAACACTGGAAGAAGGGGAGGTTCAACTTGCTTTCTCTTCCAAGTTCCAGGCTGACGGCGAGTCCGATACTCTACTGGATGGTATCGACATTTTGGTCGCTCGAGCCCCGGCCCATTTTGTCAGTGACATCCAAAAGGTCAGGGCGGTGTTCAGACCCAACCTCAAGCGGTTGAAGGACGTGATTGTCTTTTCTTCCAAGGGAAAATCGCCACTTGCTGATCTTCTCTCTGGCGGTGACTACGACGGTGACAAAGCTTGGGTTTGCTGGGACCCCAAAATTGTCAACAACTTTAGCAACGCGGCCAAACCTGTTGAACCCGACCTTGTCAAGCAGGGATATCTTCGAAAGTCCAACCCAAGCTTCGAATCGATCCTGAGCACGAGCATGGATGTGGATAGTGCCTGTGCTGATTTCTTGCACTCGGCTATTTCTTTCAGCATGCAGCCATCCTACTTGGGCATCTGTACCGTGTTCAAGGAGAAGCTTTGTTATTTTGAGGGAGGTGTCAACAGTGAACGAGCTGTGGCACTCAGCACGTTGGTCAGTCTTCTTGTCGACCAAGCCAAGCAGGGTCTGCTTTTCACACGCGAGGACTACGAACGACTCAAACGCGACATGAAAATGCAAAGCAAAGACCCCGAGTACCACAACGATAGAAGTTCGAGATACATCAACAGAGATGGTTCCAGTCACATTCTCGACTATCTCAAGTTTGACGTCGCAGAGAACACCGTCAGAATAGCGTTAACCAAATTCTACGACGCTCTCTACGGCCACGAAGTGTACGCTTGGGATAAGGACTTGGCTCGTCTCAATGACGAGTTTGAGGCTCAGAAAGAAGGCTCCAGGATCATCAAGAGGCTGATGGAAGCTCTACACGCCAAGGTCTCTGAAATGACGAAAGAGTGGAAGGTGACAATGGCCGGCAGCAAGGCTGACACTCAGAACAATGAATTTGGTGCCAAGGTTAAGGAACTCCACCAAAAGTGGTCATCATTCCAGCCGCCCGCCGAGTTGCTGACTTCCAGACAAGTCAAGCCTCTCTTTGACCCCTGGAATGGAGACCCTTCGCTGAGCAAATGGGAACTCCTCAAGGCATCGACCATGTTCAAGCTCGGCTACAAGTTTGCTTACAACATGATCTGGAGACTCTCGGGGCAGCAGTACGCGTGGATGAAGGCCATGATGTCTCGTGGAGGATCAGACGTGAGCGCCGTGGCTGTCACTGGAGAGATGTGGAGTATTCTTCGACCGGACAACAGACGCATCGCGGCGTTGACTGCTCGACGACAGGCTGGACATGACAATGAGAGTCTGTCCGCGTTGGAAGAGGTTATGGAGTATGATGACGACGGCACCCAGATCGACGATGCTTAGAAGCGCATCGGCCTGGCGAGTTCGATGGTCTCCAACACTGACTCTTCAAGAAGTTGGGGCTCTTGATTCTAGCTATTCACAATTCGGCGTCGGTATGGAGAGGGAGGCGTTTGGGGTTGGATCCGACGGCCATTGCATGTGCCTCTTTTGGCATCAGCACTTGGGCACCGTTGGATGATGGATTTTGTTTTCATAGGCGTGTTGGTTTGATACCCTAGTGTCTTGTCAAATAATGCTTCATAGATACTCCCAAGGCTTTATACACGCAAGCAGTTCTTCCCAAGTCTCAGTCAGTGTGAGTCAACCATGCGCAGTCACATTCCACGCGACTTGGCGAGACACTTCAGAAGTTGGTTGACAAATAAGACCTATCTGTTGTAATGTCTGTACATGGACCTCTCCAGCGGTGTTGTGTGCATGCTGAAGCAGTTGAACGATCACCCGGTGTTTTGCTTCCTCCCTAATATGGACCCCTAAAATGAGGCATTATTGCCGAAAATACCCCCAACATTCCCTTATGCCATAGAGACTAAGAAAAAAGATGTTGTAGTGCGCCTGTAGAGTGACTCTACCGAGCCTGCCGTCCCAGGATGCCCTCTGGTGATTTAAGTAGGGACATTGTAAACAGGAGATTCATTTCCAGAACCAGAAGAACCGCTTCCAGAGCCAGAGGAGCCGTTGCCCCCAGTGCTCTCCTCCTCCTCCTCGCCTCCGATTTTAACCTTAACCTTGAGGTTGAGATCGCGCAGGACACCCTTCACTGGGTCCATGACTTCGCCGAGAAGACCACCGAGAAGACCACCAAGGAGCCCAGTACCAGTTCCAGTGCCGGTGCCTGTGCCAGTACCAACTCCACCAAGGGCCGACTCGAGGATGCCCTTGAGACTAGGGCCAAGGCTAGAGTCAATGTCGAGGAGACACCTGAGCAAGCTGGAGAGACTCGAGGTGACGGGGGTCAAAGCGTCGCTTCCGACTCGACCTCTTCCCACACCGAGAGTACGGACGACATTGTTGACGGTCTTGGAGACACCGGAAACGAGGGGATCAAGGATACCAATGACTTCTTGCTCCTCGTAGCCGCCGCCTCCAATGCCGGAACCGCTTGTGAGGCTGCGGACAGCTCCGTTGAGCAGGCCCGTAATCACCTGGAGGAGATCAAGACACTGCCTGGTGCCGTCAACCCGGGTGATGTCGCCGGTACCAATTCTGACCAGAATGTTGCCTGGCAAGAGTTAGAAAGTGCAAGTTTCTTGGAGATAGATCACCTACCAATAGCATCCGTGTTGCCCAGGACGTCTCCCGAAAGAACGTTCAAGATATTGAGAAGCTGAGCACCACCCTGATGATGCCCACGCTTGACCTTGGCCTTGCTCTTAGTGGGAACCTCGATGGTGTCCTTGTCAAAACCCAAGAGCCCGCGGATGATCTCAAGGTCAAGCTCGAGAGTGAGATATTTGCCGTTGACGGTGGCCGTGTTGTCACCACTGCCACCACCGAGACCCAGGTTTCCCAGAGAAACGGCCTTTTCAGGGGCAGGAGCGGCGATGGCTACGGTGGCCAGGGCTGCAGCAGTAAGGAGCGTGTACTTCATTTTGAAGGTTGGTTAAAAAGAGTGTAAAAGGAGTGTGTTGGAAGTGTTGCAATGGTGAATGGTGTGATGATGAGGAGAAGAAGAAGCAGATATTGATCAGTGAATGATGAGATACTTATACTCGTCTTTCTCTAGTAGATAGGCGTGCTCAGGAGTCGATATCCAGAGAAACCAAGGGCATACTCATCAACGCAGATCCTCCTCTTGCCAAAATCCAGTCGACGATCACTTCGCTACCAACACATCCACCGGGAGCAATTGAAGACCTACTACACTGGTAACAGCTCCCTGGGAACATAGCCACTGACGATGATGTGGAAATACAGAGTGGATTGCGTTGGTTGAGGAGAGCTGAATTCTGGCACCAAGTTTGCTGGATAGTATGTCGATCGCTTTCCGGGTGTGCTTCCGTTGGTTTCTGGGTGACACAGATGTATGATCGACATTGATGTTGGTGAACCAGGAAAGATGGTGGTCTTTTGAAGACATCATTGAGGATCAGGCTTGAGCTTGTCAAGCTGTTGAGCGCCCTGTGTTAAGCGTTGCTTGTCGCTGCTGTTGTGATGCAGCGTGGTTCGATTCTTCACGAAGAAGCGGTTCTGCTGGTCTTTCTGACTTCTATCACGTCGATTATCTTGCATACAGTCAAGTTATCTGATGAGATAGAAAGACCACCCCTGCCAAGAAGTCTCATCTAATCGAGATTCTCCTGCAAGGGCAAGCCACTTGCCTGCCCAGTACCCGGCACTCAGCTCCTTTCTCCCAGGATATCCAACATCGAAGGGCATGTGATTCCAAGTGAGGGAGTAAGCACCAATCTCCACCATTCCACCAAACCACACAATATCCAGGTTGGTAATAAGCCACGTGTTTTTCCACAAGGTACGACGATCAGACAGATCTTAAACACCAAGATGTGACGGGTCAATTGTTGGCAAGGGATTGTCGGGCCAGCCCTGCGCTGGGGTTGGAATGGAGAACCCTTCTATTGTTAGAAGCGTGGTTGTTGGTGTTTCAGGCTGAAATATGTCTTTGATGATCAAATGCTGCAGCAGCTGGGGTTGCCGTGGACGTCGACCTGCAAGCAGAAAACACATCAAAGGTGAGTTCAGGTTACTGTATGCATCATACACTTCATAAAAACGTCCAAGGTGATCTCGATGCGTCAGAGACAGTTCAAATTACCACAAACGTAGCGAGAGGGGGCCAATTGACAAGCAGGAATATCGTTCGAACAGAATTAAATCAAGCCATCTTATGTATCATTATTCATCCTAATAGCATGTGCCCGTCTGCTCCAACTGTCCTTTGTACTTCAACAATAGATCAAGCATCCAACCAAGCTTTCGCAATCCACAAAGCCCTCCACCCCGTATCAACATCGAAATAATGCTTCCACGGACTCAACGCAACATGAACAGCATGACACTCCTCACTAAAGGCCACAGGCGCATAGTGATTAACAACATGCCTCTGGCTAAAATAGTCGAGCGCGATATCCACGTCAAAGTACACCGAAACCCCAGCGGCGATGCCGATGAAGACCATGATCGTGTACCAGAAAGCCGGCTTGTCTTTTTCGGCTTGGGCCTCTTTGTCGGAGAGACGACTGCGGATTGCGATCATTATGACAAGGACTGTCCATTCCGAGATATGCCAGAGGAAGAGCTTGGGGCCGATGGAATCTTCGTAGTTGAGGCCTGGGTAGTAGCTCTTGAACAACCGGTCTTGAGAGCAGAGTTTTGCCGGGGAGCAGAGCGATGTGCCAGGTGCATTGGTGATCTCATCTTGAAGGCACTGATATCCTGGAGGGACAATATTCGCATATCTCCAGCGCATCCAGATAATCATGGCGTAGATAGTCGCGCACCACTGAGCAATAACCAGCAAGTGACATAACCTCTTGATACGTCCCGACCATTTCGGATACTTTTCCAAGGCGCAAGAGTAAGGATGATACTGGAGATCAAAGGCATGACGCCAGGTGACAGTCCACGCAGCGAATGACATGGAGCTCCATTGCCTAGAATCAGCAACAGAAAAGAAGAAGGAAATCCACCACCAGAGAAAGGCTCCAACAAAGTCAAACAGGAGGAAGAACCAGTCGAGAGGTTCCAGAGAGCCAAGCCCATTGCACTCGCCACGTGTTTCTCGTCCGCCCTGGCTTTTCCGTGAGCTCTGCAAGTATCGCCTGAGAAACCAGAGCAGACTCAGCATGGCAATGTTGAAGGATACCCAGACTGAAAAGTTATTCGGGATATGTGCAGAGGGGTATGGTCGTGAGGGGATGACCTTGTAGCCCTTGAAGCACTGCATCGCGGTGCACCAGTCAAAAACATTTTGAGGCCGCCGGCCCATCTTGTAGAATGGAGTAACCAGGACGTTTCGGACTCTTGCGTCTCCCAGCAGTTTCTTGAGGGCCTTGCAATCGATGGGCTTGACGGGAACTGAAGAACAGTTCAGAAACTCCGTATTCTTGTACAACGGAAACCCGTGGCTATCAGGAGGATATGTCGGTTCGTCCGAGGTAAACCCACGGGCCATGAGGTAGACGGCGATGGCCAAAGATGCAGCTGTGAAGGCTAATAGAGCCCATACAATCCAAGACCCGATCTGTATGGCATCGTCGTAATGTTTACTGTCGACGAAGCCCTTGGGCCATTTTGGATATCGGCATTCTGGGTTTTGGTGGTTTGGATCATGTTCTTCTGAAGGAAGAAGGTCTTGGGATTCGTGTTGTAGCGGGTCGCTGCTTGGGTTGGCCATTGCCTCATGAGTTTGACGCCGGTCGTCTTGCTGAAGATGTCTAAGTGGATGTACCTCAACAGGCGTAGTTTTGTGAAATGATCTGGATTACTCGATATCGGTTTGAATTGAGCTGTCAAAAGAGAGATGAGGACAAGTTCAGTTGAAGAAATGGCTTCGTTTCTGTCCAGAGCCAGAGGAAGACTGAAAGAAAAAAGAAGAACATGGCTTGCAGTGCGCAGTGAAGCGTAATTAATGGCGTGCGTTTGGTTTCAATCAGGCTAAGGTATTTGAGGTTATCATTGGACAATAAATCAACGACATCGACTCGCTTGCTCAGTACCAAGATGCATATTGGGTGCCAAGAGACACGATTGCGGAGAGTTGGAATGGACTTTAGTAATTCGGCCTTGGCGAATGTGGGAAGAGGTAATTTCTGGGTATCGATCGAGTTGAGGCTGAAAAGATGGCACTGTCATAGACTGCCGCACATGTCCGAGATGGATGAAAATGGGAATACCAAGCCGGAAGGACGGGAAGAAGAGCCTCTCTTAGTAGAAGACGTGCAAGATACATCACCAGCCAATGTGTATATGCAACGTGTTTCGATCCTAGCCTCTAACAAGGTCTTTGACAAAGTCCAGCCCTGTTCATCAACGCCCAGCTAAACACCAAATCACCATCTACAAGGTCAACTATTCATCAAGCCGTCTCACCCTCAAGAGGCTTCCGACCCCAAACAATCGTCCTGTACAAGTCAGCACTCTCCCTTCAACTCTGCCTCAAAAATACTCACAATTGACACCACCCAAAGTTACTCCTCTTCCTCATCTCCCCCCTAAACTTGGCAACAAGCACAAGAACCTCCTCCCTCCTCCACCCCAAAACCTGCGTCAACATGAAAAGTCCAAACCCCTCAACACTCTCATCAAGAGCAAGCTGCAACAAAAGTCCAGCCTGTTGAAGTTTCGGATCCTTAGGCCATCCATGAATAGGACATTTGACTTTCTTCTCAGAAACATCAACAAAACCAGCAGAGATGAGATTATCTCTCATGGTGTGGTTTTGGGCTACTGAGAATGATCGACCCATCTTTTCACCTCCTTCGTAGAATAGTGATGCCCATCGGTTAAAGATGTGATCTTCAGGAAACTCGACGTGGTCTGATTCGATCTTGACGTCCATCTCGAGATCTTGGATCCATCCTCCTGGTTTGAGATGGTTGAAGGCCTTTTTGTAGAGAGATACCCAGTCGGGAATACTCCCGTACAAGGCACGAATGTGCACAAAGTCAAAGTGCTCCAGAGGCCAGGTCCAATCGAGGAGACAATCCTCAATGATAAACTCGACGTTTGGAGGTACCCATGTCGGTTGGATTGGACTCAGATCCGTGCCGATAACTTCAGTCTCTGGAAACTGATCTCCAAAGTCAATAGCCCAAATCCCAGTTCCGGTCCCGATATCAAGAACCCTACCAGGGTGATCCCCAATCGGCGCGAAAAACAACTTGTCGTCAAGAGCCATGAGAAGTCCGTTATGGATCATGTCAAGACCCTGATTCTGCTGCTCATCGTTAGGAGCCCAATACTCCGTCGTCTGAATATTCTCATAAGTCCTCCCGTGAAGTTTGCGATAGTTAAGAATACTGCTCGAGACCGAAGTAGTAGAGGACGCTAGACTGCCTTCGACTGCAGAGTCAGCATCGTCAAACTCAACATGGGGATCAGCTTCGATCCTAGAGGGTGAGTCGGGACCGGAGGAAGACTTGGGGGAACTTCCAGGTGAGTTGTTTCGAGACATGACGGGCCGAGATTGTTTAAAGTCATCAATGTCAGATGAGGAGAAGCAGAATTAATCGTACGTGCCCGCCGCAGCCTTGTTCAGTGGCTTGCCCCGGACGGCACATCATATCCCCGCAGCGAGAATCCTTGCCAAGAAAATGACAGAAAGAACGCGTTTCATTGTTGGTCGGTTATTCATTGATGAATCAGCAGGAGTCGAACGTGCAGAAAGTGTTGGTCCCATGTTGGTCGCTACGCTGTTGCTGATGGTCTTTTGTCCTTTATTGCCCTTAGTTTGAACCTCATCGACGTAGGGCTGAGAGGTCTCGATTGCGGGGAGAAGCTTTGGCACTAGACTTGGACCGTTTTGTTAGTCTCTTTTGCCTTTGAGATAATTTGCATGATGAAGCTTCGGTGGAAGGTTCCATCAAAGCGGAGAAGAGCGTGAGAAGAGCATGGGAACGCGGGCGGATCCGTCATAGTGAGCGTGTTAATCGTCCAAGTAAATGACTTCTAGTCGCCTCTCGATGGCTTCAATTACTCCTTCTGCCCTTCTCAACCCACCCAAACATCCTTTGTCTCGGATAACTTGATCATCATCAACAGACTCACCCAATCCGACCTTCTCCCCTGCCTTGTACAACGTGACCCCCTCAATTCAAACCCTCCGTATCTCAAGAAGCACAACATCTACAATGCAGTCTGTGTAGCATATGAATCACCACATAACTGCCGACCACGATGTCCTCGGGCAAAATCACATCTCACGATTAACAACATCACACCAGAGTAACAAAGTAACATGATATTTTGTAACAAAAACAAAAGAAAAAAAGCCATTAACAGCAAACGCCAGAGCCAATCCACCTCAGGGTATCAACGCCGTATCCCGAATCATCCAGTTTACTCGATACGTCTCTCTTCAGATTCAATCCGCTCATACTTTGTCGTCTCGTAGTTTGTCGTCCAGTGCAGTCTCCTCGAGAAGAATCTTCCCATGAACAAGCTCATGCTCACGATGCATCCCACAATCATGAGGATACCAAACTTATTGCTGATCATGGGCTCTGACTCGGGCCACACGCTCGCGATACCGCTCGGCATGAGCACAGGCTGTCCATTGTGCATGTCAATCACAAACGTGGACCCCATGATGGCGCCGTTCTTGTCGAGTGCCGCAGCACCCATGTACCGATGGCTGGACCTGTTCCCTAGGAAGATCTGCGTCTCGAAACCCGTCTTGTTAGCAAGAGCAACGAGGTTCTCAAATCCACTAAGTCTGTTTGCGTAGGGCGATGCAAGCTAGTTCAAGTCAGCACAGTGAAACACTCGGCAAAGGGTCAAAGGATAACTTACCACGGCCCACGAGGCAATATCCGTGGCACCGTTCCACGACAGATACACCGTGGCATTCTCCGTAGTCCTATGAGGTGCGTCTACGGCAGCGCTGGGGAGCCACGAAGGACGGCCCGTCCAGTTACCCTTGTGGGCGCGGTACGCAAACATGTCGGCTTGGAATCCCTCGCCTAGTTTTCCCCGCTGTACACTCATGACGACGGTGCCGTTTGGTGCGTATTCGACAAAGCTTGGTGTATATCCCCATCCAACAATCACATTGCCGCTCTCAAGAGTCTGCATGCCTCCCATTGCTCCAGAGTCAATGCCCGATGGGTGATAGTACTCTTGCACAACGCGAACCGTCATGTCGGTGGTGTTGATCGCTAGATGCAAACCGCGAGTTCTGCATGGCCCATCACAGTAACCAGTATGCTCTCCGTGATTGTCAAACATGGTGATGTGACTCTGGTTCTTGTAGAATCTGGCATCGTGCTGCCAGCCAAAGTTGGTAGCTCTACCACCACTCAAGTCCCTGAACTGATTGCGACGACCTCCAAGAATCCAGATGGGATGTCCATTTGTACCGTCAATGAGCACAATGGTCGAAGTGTGACGGCTAGAAATGAGATAGTTGCCGTCATCCGTCTTCTGAACCGAATTGATGTGGAAAAAGTCGAATCCTGAGCCTTCCTTAACGCCGAATCCTTCTGTATATCGCGCATGCGTATCCTCGAGGCTGAAATACTGAGACGCAGCCCACTGGAACAGAATCTTATTGGTGACGGGGTCAACCTCTTGGAAGCCGCTGTCCATGAGCATGGCGTCAGCCTGTCCTCCCATGATGGTGCAGTCGTAGGGGATAGTCCAGTAGGCAGAAAAGATGATGGTACCGCTGGGTGTGAGCTGGACTTCGTGCATATCGGCGAGGGCACCACCAAGACCCTGCGCAGTGACGTTGAAGACGAGGTTGTAGTTCTCATCATAGACAAGGCCATAACCATTCGCATGACCTCGGTTATGAATACCCTCCCAAAAGACCAAATGTCGGCTCCCATTGAACATCTGAACATTAGAACAATAAGAATTGTCATAATGCTGATCAGCATACACAAGGCTAAAGTCCCTAGCATCAAGAATCATGGGACCCGCCCTCATCTGACCATAAACTGTCCCAAGAAAGATGTAAGGCGCATCATCAAGTCCATGACGATTGATCGAATTGACGTTAAGAATAGGAGCGACGATATCGGAAGACCGGAAAGTCTGGTGAGCGAATCCCTTGGAAGCCTCTGCGAGTGTCGTAAACTCGTTGGCTTGGTTGTAAAGGACCAAGTCAGCCAGCGACGGTCCAGCCAAGGCAAGAACAGAAGCCAGAGCTCGTCTGAAGGATGCCATTATGTTGCTTTAGCATATACCGAGTAAGAAAATATTAGAAAGAAGCCGAGAAACAAAAGTCGGGAATGTGTTCTAGGTATCAAGAAGTAGTAGGTGTCGGATCGAATAAACAGGCCGTGAGACGTGAGCAGACAGATTTCTAGGATACGCAAAAAAAGCGGGTGTAAAAAGGGCATCCAAGGCCTCACAAGTGCGATGTCGGAGGTGACGGAGTAACTCTCAAGCAAGCAAACTTGTAGACTCAAAAAAAGAAAGGAACGATCGGATCGATGGTTTGATGGTCACGCAGCGTGAAGCCACACCCAGGTGAAGAAAAAAGAATGGCCAAGGGGAGGAAAGAAGGTGATTTTGAACAAGTAGATGCACATGAGAGAAAAATGAGGGGCTCCTAGATTGATATATAGGTACACAAGAGTAGGAAAGAAAAAAACAATCCTGGTTCTTCTCCCTCCTGGAACGCGCGGAGGGTGGATGTAGGAGGAGGAGCACTCGAGGGTCCGTGAAGTTGCATGTATCGATTCAGTGGCACGCCGCTTTAATTCGTCATCACATTTATTAACAATTCACTAAAGAAAAAATGGTGCAAAGAAGTAAAAGCAGCGTCATACCAAGCCGGGTTTGGTCCCGTCCACACTCGAGGTTGACGCAAGCCCCGGACATGGGTTCGGGCGACCGCCCGGAAGTACACAGTCAATGGTGATCGACTTGCGTGGAGTGATAAAGATGACAAGTACCTCAGGGGCTCACTATGAGATGGTCTATTTTATTCAAGCTAAATACGTTATACTCAAGCTTAAATACACTCATAAATGTACTCCCAGGCATCGAAATATCCATCTCGGACGTCACGGATTCATTCATCCTCTCCCCAATGTCCAACATCATCCCTCCCACGATCAAACGCCGAGACATGTCACCAGTGGGACCTGATCATCAGACGACAGCGGGACGTATGTCCCCAAACAAAATCCCCGAGGCCTCCCCATCCCAGCCCGAGGCCTGTCCTCTGAGCCTTTGAAGGCGACGATCAAGGGTCCACAAACCACTATGAAACGCGTGTCCTGGCACGACCGGTAAATGCACTTTTCTACCCAGTTCAAATGCAATGAATCGACGGTATGTGGGAGGAAGGAATATGCAACCCATTCTTCGGGATGCGGGTGTGGACTTTTAGGATTACGCGGCTAAGCATAAGCTCCCGCAAGAGAGACGCCGCCTTTAAGTTGATCCACAATTGATTCTACTTTTATATCCAGATATCAACTTCTCGTCCGTCAGTCACTAAAATGGAAGAAGGATTAAAGATGGCAAACGCTGGTTCGCGGACAAAGATGAACTTCATTTACAAATGACAATGAATGAATGCCCCTGAGTTTTCACATACAAGGATTTCTGTGATATGTAAGAGTGTGAGTCTCTCCTTACAAGGGACCTCAATTCAGAATCCCCTGACAATCTTTACATCCGGTCCCGCCGATTGCCGAAAGCTTCGGATGCCGGAGGTCCGATAGCCCGGGTCCGTGCCGTAAGGTTCATCATCGCGGGATCATGACGATCACTTCGACTACAAACTATAAACAAGTACTTGCGGGGATGTTCTATCAATTCAATTGTTTCATGGGAAGATATTCGTTTATAATATGCTTGGCGTTTCTACAGGCCATCAATTCGATCTTGTCCGTCAGTTATCCCGGCTTTAACTATGATAAAGAACACATTTCCAACACATCATAGCATCATATCACAATGCTAACATAGTGGCCTGGCCATCAATTCGACCTCAGTAAAGAACAAACGGAGTGCCAATACCTAGGCAATCAGCACGACGATTGAAGACATCAAGGTGAGTCATGAATGGTTTTTAATGAATGGCCTTTAACATTGATCGCCTTCGAAAGAATTATTGACATGTTGACAAAACACACTAATCACAAAGCATTCACATCACCAATAATGCACAAATGTTCCTCAAATATATCACAATTGATGACCCCCACAGGAGGCTACCTAGAAGAAATATCTACAGCAGAAACTCTCTCTCTCTCCTTCTCCAAGTCTACCTACAAGTAGACACCTCGAAAATTTTAACAACGAATGCAGAGCAGACGAAAAAAGCTTAGTACTCCTCGTCGTACTCCTCATCGTCAGCGGGGCACTCCTCGTCATCAACGGGCTCCTCATCATCAATGGGCTCCTCGTCGTCAGCAGGGCACTCCTCATCCTCATCATCGACAGGCTCCTCGTCGTCGATGGGCTCCTCGGTCTCATCATCAGCAGGGCACTCCTCATCCTCATCGTCAACGGGCTCCTCGGCACCGGTGTCGGGAGCAGTGGTGGCAGTGGCAGCGGGGGCGGCCTCAGAGGAAGCGGTCACAGCCACGAGGGTGGTGGCAGCGGGAGGAGCCTGAGTAGCAGCGGGGGTGGAAGCAGCAGGGGCAGAGGCAGAGGGGGAAGAGCCGCTGTTGCCAGAGCCAGAGCCAGAGCCGGAACCGACGACAAAGTCGATGCAGGACTCGTAGGTCTGGTCGATATCGGGAGCGTCCCAGAACCACTGGAGAACGCAGTCGCCAGCGGTGGTGCAGTCACCGCCAAGGGTGTCGGGGAGGGTAACGCTGAAAGCAGTGTTGTTGGCGTCAAGACCAGCGTTGGAAGCATAGTTGGAGAACTCGATCAGGGGCTCGCCAATGACAGTGTTGGAGCTGGTCTTGACAACGGAAACGTTGGCGTAACCAGTGTGAGGAGCGGCAATGTTGACGTCAAAGTCAATCTCCTGACCAAGAGAGTAGGTCTGGACATTGTCGGCGTTGTCCTCCTGCTGGAAACCCTTGCACAGCCAGAGGTTGCACTTGGTGGCATCGGCTCCGGTTCCGACGACCTGGAAGATACCCTGGACGTTGCCGTTGATGTCGGAGCTCTGCTGGTAGAAGGGCTGGTCACCGCAGGCGGCCTTGTAGGCGTCACCGGGCTTGCGGGGAGGAGGAGAGCGGACGAAGCCGTGGGCGGCGACGAGAGGGATGAGAGTAAGAGCAGCGGCGTACTTCATTTTGGCGGTGTGGTTGATTTTTTGTGATATAAAAAGAAGTCTCTTGGACCAGATGTTTGTGTTTTGTTTTTAAAGAGTGGGTTGTTGGTTTGTGGAATAAAGGCTCAAGAGCACGAAGCAAATGTTGAGAGTATGGTTGTAATTGAACGGCCGTCAAGGCTCGAAACGAAAGGTATGGGAATGAAAGGATGTACAAAAACGTACAAGAAAACACACAAAAAATGAATGGATAAATCTGGTCCTTCGAGGTCCTTGGAGAGAGAGGCTGAAGAAAGAAGAGTTAGAACAGAGGGCATCGTTGAGTTGATATACGGATGACTTACCGGGGGAGTGTTCCTACATCTGGTCTCCATCTCCGCTTTCCAGGGGAGAGATGAAGGTGATGAGCAGGGACATGTTCCCCCCGGTCCTTGGGGACCAGGAACCGAGGCCGGTGGGTGGCGGCAATGGGTAGACCGGGGGTGTTTTGGCAGGTTTGGATGGACAAGCGCCGGCCGAGAGTGGAGGAGAGAGACAATTGGTGTCAATTGTAGTCAAGCTTAACAGACCAAGTATCAATCAATACCATCTCCTCAATTGTTTTCTTGCAACTCAAAACTCGTCAAAACATGTTCTCTACAAAACAACGTTTGCATAAACACATCAGCTCACATCACGTTTCGTTTACCGTCTCATCAACATTAACAATTGACCTTGTCCATAACTTGTGTCAAAAATGTTCTTTGATCACCCCATGAACAAAATGCCAAGAATCTTGAGCCCACCGACTCACCGGAAATCCTAACACGAACCCTTGTCGGTGCGCGTTTGGAGCCAGCGCAAGGGGCGCACAGGCGATTGGTGGAACATCGATATGCAGCGTTTGAGCCTCAACTTGTGGCCGCTCGCTCCAGGGGATTTTGTTCCGTGAGGGAATGTCCTCGGACTGGAATTTCCTCTGTTGAGATTCGCTTAGATTCGAGGAGAGGGAAATACCGGAACAACAATGAGAAGCGGTGATGCCTTCAACTGTCACCACAACACCATTCATCACTTTTACATCAATTAAACTCATAACTTCAATCAAGACCATAAACCAAGAACACATTCTCTTAATTGACATTCAATCCCCAAATCTTCATCCCCAATGCCCTCCTCCTTCCCCTCTTCCGCCTTAAACCCCTGTCAACCTGTGGATCCTCCATCTGGCAGATAAACGTTTTCTAAGCCATGGAAAAACTATGCCCATCTTTCAAGGCGAAACGAGGGTCGGTCCCCAGACCACACAGAGATGCCCTTGTTTCAGGCTTGCCCATGGAACATCCAAGGGATATTTTTCGTCCGTAGATCCTTGACAAGGGGGGGGAATCTTTATTCCATAGGCGCTAACACGTCCCCTTGCTTCTAGGCGAGGACGGAAACAAGGACAAGTTCCTACGCGAGAAAAGATTTCCCACCTGAAGCGAGAGACAGCTCAACAGTAAGAATTCAATTTTCTTATTCAGCTTCGAAAAAAAGGGGTATAGGTTTACATATAGCATTCTCCTCCGAGCGTGTTGAGACGCCCAGACCCAAAAAAGCCCCCCCTGGCCATTTTCCATCCATTCTTGTATCCAACGCCCGTTGAGTCGCTAAAATACATCATCATGATCCGATCATATCGTGAGAGGAAAAATAAAGACTAAAAAATCCCTGATGCAGGAGGAAATCTAAGATAGATGAAAGTAAAAAAAGAAAGATTAATTAAAGCCCACTTAGATAGGCTCATCCCGAGGCTCGATTAGAACTTCGTTGACAGCCACATGAGGAGGCTGGCAAACGGCGTACACGATCGAGCTCGCAACCTCTTCGGGCTCCAGTACCTTGGCGCCCGTTGGCTCACCGTACTTCTTGAGTGCTTCCTTGTCTGTTGACATTCCCAGGAGGTCCGTCGCCACGTTTCCAGGTTGGATCGACGTCACACGGAGTCCGGAGCCCGCTGTTTCGACTCGCAAACTCTGCAGAGTAGCCTCGACAAAGAACTTGCTGGCAGAGTAGACGCCTAGGCCGGGGAACACCTTGCGGCCGGCATCCGAAGAGATGGCCACGATGTGGCCGCTGCCGCGGGATAGCATGCCAGGAACCGTCGAAGACAGGCAGTGAAGCAGACCCTTGCAGTTGACGTCGACGGTCCGCTCCCACTCGTCCGTCTGGTTGTTTGCCATCATGGTAAAGTACATGACTCCCGCGCAGCTGACAAGGATGTCTACGGGGCCCAGCTTCTCGCTCGCCTCCTTCATCAGGGACTCCACCTGTGCCTTGTTCGTCACGTCCGTCTTGTGGAGCAGCACTTTGCCTCCGTGCACGGCAATCTTCTTCTTGACGCCTTCGAGGGCCTCGGTGCGTCGAGCTGCCAGGGCGACGTGCGCTCCCTCCTTGGCTAGGCCAGCAGCCACAGCGGCGCCGATTCCAGAAGAGGCACCCGTCACGACGGCAACCTTGCCGGCCAGACGACCCTTGTTTGGCTTCTTTGCCACGCCGTTGACCTGAGCGCGTTTAGGAGGACGAGGTAACCATCCTCGGGCGTAAAAGTGGCGGGTGTAGATTTCCAAGAGACCGTCGTCGATCTTGGGTCTAAACACCTCGTACTTGTCTAGGGTTGGTTGTGTCTTGCCATCCTTGAGAACAATGACAGACTTGAGAACCTCTACATTGGGCATACCACCGCGGAGAATGTCGACGGTGAAGGGGTCGTCTCCTCCCTTTCTGTCGCCTCGCTTCTCATGCCAGAGTGCAACCCATTCGTCCCATGGAAGAGGCTCTGTTGGGTAGCCAATCTTGGCCAGGGAGTCAAACACGTCCTTGGAAGCCACAGGAGCAGGATCACCCAGATGATACAGAGTCTGGTCTTCATCATCCGTGTGGCTGGCGAGGGTAACAATGGCTTTGCTGACAAAGTCCACAGGCGTCATCTCCAGGAACCACCCATCGACATCCGGAGCACGGCCGAGTTGCAATGACTCGACCAATATGGCGTTCATCAGATCCCAAGCGTTCGTCGAACCAGAGTGACTATGTCCAGTAATAGTACCAGGTCGATACACTCGGACAGGAATACCTCGACGACCGGCTTCATAAACGAGCTTCTCAGCAACCCACTTGGTCTGACCATAGCCATCAAGCAGCTTGGTCGGGACATCGTCAATATCAATGACAACATCCTCAGACCAGCCCTCAGTGGAAGGAGGAAGAACACCATTAGTGGAAACGTGATGAACAGTCGCTCCACTACGGCCTGCGAGTCGCAGTATCTCCCTCGTACCTCCCACGTTGGCATTCCTCAGAGCAGCATAGGGATACACCAAGTTGACGGTGGCGGCGGCGTGCACAATGACCTGCACACGGGTCGCCAGCTCGTCAAAGGCTTCAGGCGAGAGACCAAAACGCTTCCTAGCGAGTGTCCCTGGCAAGATCTCCATGCGCTCCAGCAGATAATCCTCCCAAACGCCCAAGTCGATAAGGTTCTTTCGGATTCGGGCCATACCGGCCGGTGCACAGTCCTCTACAGGTTCGGGGAATCGTACAAGACAGATGATGTGGGCGTTGGTAGAGTCGACCAAGGTCTTGAGGAGGAAAGCTCCAAGGTATCCAGTGACACCAGTGAGAAGAATCGTGTCGGCGTCCTTTAGAGCACGCATCGGGGTTCCGTTGGACTGAATCTCCTCAGGCAACGCTGAATCCGCACGGAGAACAGCCGGCAGATCAGCCTGCACAGCAGCAGTATGTCCATCGCGAGCCGCCTTGACTGCCGAGAGATGTCCTTCCAGAGTGGGGTTTCCAGCCAAAGGCGCAAGAGGAACAGGGAATCCAAACGTCCTAGTAAGTCGGCTCGCCAGATCAGCGAGAGCCAACGAGTGGCCACCCAAGTCGAAAAAGTCGTGCTTCGGTGTGATGGCATTAGCGGGCATGTTGAGAGATGCTGCCCAGAGCATGATGATGGTCTCCATCTTGATCTTGATGTTGTGCTCCTTCTTCGGGGGAGCCTTGGGTGACCGAGGAGATGGCGGCGGAGGTAGAGCCTTGAGATCAGTCTTGCCAGAAACTCCATGTGTGGGGAGTTCATCGAGCTCAACCCAAACAGGAGGAATCATGTAGTGAGCAAGATGATCCGAAAGAGCACGTCGAGCCACCGGACTGTATCCATACTCATCAATGATGGGAATGGTTCGATCTCTGGGCTCGCCTTGTTCGCGGACAATGTATGCCACAATCTGTCTCTCCAAACCTTCACCATGGGCAATGACTGCACAATCCCGAACAGCCAGGTGTTTTCGGATGGCGCTCTCGACGGCACCAGGCTGGACAGTGTAACCACGAGTCTTGATCATACCTCCAACTCGGCCTGTGATCTCCAAAAGTCCACTGGGAAGCAACCTCGCAAGATCACCAGTTCTGTACATGCGCGCATCCTTTTCAGGGTCAAAAGGATCCGACTGGAACGCCTTGGCAGTGGTCTCGGGCAAGTTGAGATATCCTCTTGCCAGAAGATCACCTCCCACGTACAGCTCACCACTTACACCAGGACCAACTCTGTTACCGGCCTCATCAAGGATGTAAGTGTGCTCAGGGTCAGTGAGAGGACCAACAGGGCAGACTCGTGTCTCATAGTCGACGAATGTCTTGATGTCGCCCACTGCAGTCTCGTGGGTTTCACTAGCGCTGTAGACATTAAGAAGACGGGTCTCGGGGAGAGCCTCAACAGCGCGACGAACAAGGTCGGTGGTAACAACCTCGCCATTAAGCCACAGCGAACGAAGATGAGGAAGACGCTCGCCAAGCTTGGGGTGTCGAGAAAGAACTGTGGCCAAAAGTGTCGGTGTCATGAGGGTATCGGTGATGCGCCACGAAGAGAGAAGCTCAACAAGAGCAACGGGATCATAGCTGGCGTGGTCGGGGATGGCGACGGTGGTGGCACCCCTCAGAAGAGGCCGCAGCATCTCCCAGATGAAAAAGACGTTGCAAGCTACCCTATCACCGGGCTTGAGGTCGCTGACGCCGAATCGCAGGTCGTATGAGCGGATGGCGGCTCTGTGGGGGTTCATGATACCCTTTGGTTGTCCGGTAGTACCTGACGAGTATGAGACAAAGGCGAGCCTCTCAACATCATCTTCCTCAGGCAATGGACGTCTCTCGTCCAATTGAGGTGTAATATCTCCTCTAGCTTCCTTGTCGGGGTGGTCGACGACAATAACGGGGACGTCAGACTTGATGTGGCTGGCGTGCTCAACTTGGGTCAAGATGACAGTTGGCTTTGCATCCTCAATGACATCTCTCAAAAGACCCGGAGGATATGCCACCTCGAGAACGAGAAAAGCACCACCAGCTCGGAGAGCAGCGACAGATGCAATCACGTAATCTGCACTCCGTCCCATCAGGACACCGACAAGATCATCGCGACCAACACCGTGGTTGCGAAGCCTCTCAGCCAGAGCCCAAGTCTCCCTGTCAAGCTCGGCATAGGTGAGAGATCTCTTCTCATCCTCAAGAGCCACAGCATCAGGCGTGGCAGCCGCCTGCTGCTCAAACAGAGCAGCCAAGTCCTTGTTGATGTCGATAATAGTCATGATAAAAAGGACTTGGAACCTGAGGGGGGGTATCAAGAAGGAAACGGGACAGAAATGTGAAGGGCGTCCCTCGGGTAGTTGTATCTTTTGAGACGGGAGAGCGGTGGGTGGGTCACGCGACCAATCTGCAAGGCGTTACTCCAAAAAGGATGTCGGTGACGGGGGACCGGTAAACTAATGCCTTGGATCCGATCCCAACAATTAATTGCGGACAGGCGGAGGCTTCCGGTAATACGAGAAAGGGTCTGCCAGTGTGTAGACACCACGTGGAAATTGAGTGCGTACGGGTAGGACCAAAGAGGGTTTCCGGTGAAGATATCAAGTCTCAAACGGTTCCCATTGCTTGAAACGGATCGTGGAGAGCTTCTCGCGGGGTCAATGGCGGGATATAGGCTTCTTTTGACTCCAGGATCCGAGTTTTATCTCTGTCCCCACAAACGGGTAAAAAAAGAGATGGTGATGATCAAGTCGATGTGGACCTTAGTCAAACACCAGAATATCAAGTTCAACTTGCCCCCACAACCAATACTTTACAAACCAGGACTCGCCACGACCTTCAACTGGTCAAACCACAAACTACGAGCAATTATCAAGGCATCAATTGTGCATCCATCAGGGCAATGTTGGATGGGAAAGCCCCCACGTCGGGAATTGGCGGTTGGTGATTGGGTTGCAGCTGAGCCGCCACCAGAAAACCATACCGCTAGACCTAAGTCCCGATCAGGTTTAGCTGCCCGCCAGTTTTGAGAGGGGGAGGGGATCGGCTCCATCGTGTCCCTGGAGAAGGTCGTAGCACGTTTGGGGGGTGGAGATGGAACCTTTGGGTTGTTTGTGTGCAGTGAAGATGATTCTGGTCATTTTCAAAGGGGGGAATCATATTAGAAATCCAATATCATATCCAAGAAACATTGTCAAGAAACAACGCCAATGCCAAGCAAAAAAGTCTACCCGGCCATGGCTGATCCCGTCAGTGAAACAGCCTCCCAACCAAACAGCTGGGCCACTTTCACGTGCTAGAAAGTCATTCTTGTCTCAGAACGCTATCCCCCTTGCGTCTCTAGCGTGCATTGCAGGGCACCAATCGGAAGCACCCGATGCCCGGGGTTGAATAAGCGCTTTTCCCAGTTGAGCTTCTCCTGGTTGTAGGGTAAGTCATGAACTCCCCGTGTACATCGGCTTCAAATCCCGATCACGATTGTCAGAACGACATCCACGCCAAGGAGAAACATCAGTTCATCAAGAAGGGTCTAAAAGATGTCTGTGCGGAATAATGAATCTTGTTGACAGAATCATTGCGCGGGGGCTTGGTCACGAGAACTTGTTGATTCGTCCTCGAGAGCTGAGTTGACGTACAACTTGCCTGCCCCCAGACACAAGTGCCACATACAGACTTGTCGAGACCTTGACATCCGCGGGATGTCAATTGCGTGATTAAACTTTGTTCACTATTCGGGATACTTCTCACGCGAGGAGGTGACAACCTTCGGAACTCGCAGGGCTGTTCCAAGGATCAACCCATCGTGTAATGAATACCCCCATTCCTCTTTCCGCTGACCGAGACACAACACGCGTCGACACCGCTTCTATGCCAACTCATCAACCCCCCAAAAACCCGTGAAACCAAGGCAAGGGAACCAAATTGCATCATCATTCCCTTGATCCTCCATCATATCGATAGGCCCCGACGACCCGAAGGGCATGGGGGTCGGCCCATCGCCACCACACGGTCGACCATTACCACTTTGATCGTCGTGCATGCGCTATGCATGACGGTCGGGGAGAACAAGAAAACATTGGGTGTGTGTGTGTCTGACGAATCAGTGGACGCTTAAAGAGCTTGTTTTTATCCGGATTGTGTCCCTGGATTGCTTTGGCTGAGGGTTGCTCGAATAGGAAGATGATGTGAGACCACCTTGGCTTTGTGAGGTGAATATCGTGGATGAAGTTTCGGGGAGTTTAGTTTATTCACATTTGACGACATGTTTCTCCTATCAATGATATTAAAATGGTCAATTTGATAATAAATACGTTGTTGTCTTACGACCATGCTCTGAGCTCGTGAATTCCTTCCTAAAAAATAGCCGTGTATGGAGCCTATGGATCCAGCATCATGCGAAGTTTCGGGATCTCTTGCTGGATTTAATCCAAACAAAATATAATAAACAGCTCAGCCCCCCGGGTCATTTCCCAACAAATTTCCCTCAAGCGACATGGTTAGCTTCATCCTACAGTTGCCTTGCCAGAGTCGTAAGATGGTGAGAGAGCAATGCTATCCTTCACAGTGAGTACGATAACAATCAAGCCGAATTGCATCAATCTAACATGACTTTGCAGATTGTGCATGAGGTTATAGCCTCGAGCCGATAAGACACCGCTTCCAGTGAAGTCGCGTGCTCTTGGCATCGTGGCCACTGAACGAGAAGCACCGTCTTAGGCCCCTTCATCTCATCAAATGCTACACCCACGAATGCCACATGAAGCCATGTTGGCCAATTACCACCATTTCATAGACCATTAATGCCCAAAGCTTGGGTATTGACGAGGCTCAACTTGCACAAAATCACTCGAGACAAATCACACAGAACCAAACAATGTCGCCAACGATATCATCACGTCTTATTACAACATTACATCAATACGCCAAAACATTAACTTTTTCCCTTTACCATACTCCAAAAGCACCTCACATATCCGATCGTCCCCGACTAAGATCAACTTCAGCCAGGGGCACAACCTTGGTCCGGCAGATGACCTTGTGTCCGATGTACGCCGCGAAGAAGAGCATCAAGCTGACATAGTTGGAGAAAAAGTCTCCAGTGTTCCACTCGATGAAGACGGTGAAGCCGCAAGTGATTGTGATAAGAGCGACGAAGAAGGCTCCATAGTATGACAGGTAGGGCTGGAAGGGAGCGTGGTAAGGCAGCTCGGAGCGGGGGATGCCCTGCACGCGCATCACCTTCTGGAAGCGGATGTGGCAGACGTTGATGAGGACCCAGGTGATGAAGCAAGACGTGGCGCTGATGTTGAGCAGCCAGTTGAAGACAGTCTCACCTCCTGACGAGAGGTTGATGAAACCGAGAAGACCAAGGACAGAGCAAGCACCAACGGCATAGTAAGGGGTACCGAACTTGTTGGTGCGCTTCATGAAGGCAGGGGCAAGACCATCCTCAGCTAGGGCAACCATGATACGGCTGCTGGAGTAGACGTTGGAGTTGGCGGCTGAGAGGACAGCTGTCAGGAGGACGGCGTTGATAATGTGAGGAAGAACGCTCACACCAGCACGAGCCGCCACAATGACGAGAGGCGAGGCGGAGGCATCGGTGGCACCAGTATCGAGAGCTGGGTCGTTGGAGGGCACGTTGAGACCGACAAAGAAGACGGTGGCCATGAACAGACCAAAGATGCCCCAGAAAGTCCAGCGGATGGCCTTGGGGATGGCTTTGCGGGGGTTGGCCGTCTCACCAGCGCCGACACCAACGAGCTCAGTTCCCTGATAACTGAATCCGGCAGTGACGAGGACAGCCCAGAAGCCAACGAAGCGACCGGTAGGACCTTCGATATCCATGTGGGTGTTGAAGGGGCCGGGGTTCTTCCAGTAAGTAAAGCCAATATATCCCTCCTTACCCACACCAGCATTAATGCAGATGGAGAAGATGATGAAACCAACAATGGTAACAACCTTGATCATAGAGAACCACATCTCCACCTCGCCGAACCAGCGGATAGGGAGGAAGTTGAGAGCGGTAAAGATGAACCAGAAGACGGCGATCCAGATGGCAAGACTAAGACTACTGTCCCAGTACTGGATAATCATTCCGGCGGCGGTAAGTTCAAGGGCGAATGTGATGGACCAACTAAACCAGTAGATCCATCCCATGGCGAAACCGATGCTAGGGTCGACAAAGCGAGCAGCGTACGAGGTGAAGGAACCGGCAATAGGGATATACGAAGCCATCTCTCCCAAGCTGACCATGACAGCATAGACAACCGAGCCCATGAACAAGAAAGCGAGGAGGAGAGAGACGGGACCAGCCTTGGCGAGGGCAGGACCGACACCGAGGAAGAGACCAGTTCCAATGGTACCACCGATGGCGATGAACTGAAGGTGACGAGAGTTCATGCCACGGTCAAGACCGCTCTCACCAGTCTCGACATCCTCTCGAGAGGTAGAGATCTTCTTCTCGTTGCTCGCCCGAGGCGACTTTTCGTCGGCCGATGAGTCGAGGAGCATGGTTGCTGTTTTTCGAAAGGGTGCTATGGCTTTAACAAGGCCGATGATTAATAGAGAAACAGGGGGTTGATTCTCGATCTGCGACCGTTGACAATACAGTCAGCCGAGGCAAGGCTTGACAACAAGACGCAGAGAGAGGGAGGATACGCGAGATGGAACGTGGAGGAGGCGAAATGACGAAGCTTGTCCGAGATATTGATCAAAGGACATAAGCCGGAAAAGGCAAACCACGGCTTGGGGAAGACGAGATGGAACAGAGCATGGAGGGAGGAGTCAAGCACCAAGTGGGTTGGAAGGGACGGGTTGTTATGTAAAAAATATGAGAGAAGACCGGAGAGGACCTCTCAACGCTTTGTTAACCAGGGCTCCATCCATCATGGGCCCATTGCGCAAAATTTCTTCTCCACGGGTGATGAATGGGAGGGTGGCCCAAGAGTTTTTTTTCTTGCCCATGGTTCGCCCCCGTTTGGTCTCGAAGGAGACAGCTCTAAAAAAGCTCTCATCATGATGGCCCCGGACTCGTTTCCTCTAGAGGAGAGGCGCGAGCTGGTATTCCCCCCTGTCACCTCATCCCCTGTTATCCCGTCCCCTACTTCATCTCCAAAAACTGGGATGATCAAAGACGTGGGATGGTCAATGTGAGCAAAAAAAAAAAAGCTTGTGTGGAGATGTCCGAGGGAAGGGGGGCAAAGATGGGGAGAGAGATGTTGTTGGTAGGGCGCGTCCGTAGGGTGTATTGGACATGGCGAGATTTCTAAGAAGAGGTTTTTCTGATGCCCGGGTCCGAGCCGCTAGAAAAATGGAAGGGGACCAGGGGGTGGCAGCTAACGCGGTAGTGGCACGGCTTGGCCGCTTCCAAAGGTGAGGCTCAGCGCAATGATGTGACCAATCGGCCTGTGCCGCCGTGGCCAAAGGGAAAGATTTTGCAGTAGGGTGGAGTGGTCTTTTGAACGCCACTTTGATCATTGCCCATGCGAACTGGCTTCTGGAGTTTGTTCCATGCAGCTTCTGAAAAAACATTTCATGTCGATTTCTTCCTACTGGAGACGCAGGACAAGGATCGTCTGTTGATTAATACCCTGAGTCATCATCTGCTTATCCAAACTTGGTCCCTACTACCGAGCTCTTTGTTTCCCTTGTCCGGTAGGTGATACGCCACTCACCTTTCTTCCCCATCACCAAGTTCAAAGACCCTCCGAGTCATCTTCAATAGCTACCCCATCTAACGGAGACACCGTCCCGACCTCGGGTTAGAGATGCCCGACTAGGGAACAGTAAGAAAAAACCTGTTACCCTAGTTTCGATCTGGCGACAATGTGACCGACTGGATCCCGCAAAATCCTCAATGGCCTTTCATCTCGTCCTCCCATGTTACACGTCGCGCTGCAGGAAATAAGCATTTCGCAGTGAGCGTCAAGCGACTCAATCAGCGTTGACGACAACGAGGGGCAGAATAGAACCTAGTCTTCCAGAAGGCTTGGGGATTCGTCTTTTTGTATTTTCATTACTTATATAAACTCCGCTTGAGATGGTCGAAGCTCGACATTGGCCGCATCACGAGGGGTTGTGGACGGGCCATCTCGATGGGGACCCTTGTATCACAGGAACGGGCCGGGATGACTTTGCCCTTGCTGTTCCCGGTCCGAGAACGGATAGGAGAACGACTCACCAGGAAGCAAAAAGAGACGAGATCATTGAGAAACTTGGTTGGAGTCATACTTGAGCTCCTTCAATCGGATATTGACCCGTTCTCGCCAACCCAGCATCCCCCAAGAAGTCGCTTCGCAAAACCACGAGATGTGAGATCCAGGCACCATCACTCACTCAACTGTCGCGTGAGATGTCCGCGTCGTATCCACCATGACGGGCCTCACGAATTATCCCACTTGCCATTGCGGGCAACACGGTTACCATTGCAGGCAACTCCCCAAACCCTCCACAGACGAAGATGGGTTCCCGTTTTATTCCCCATGATGGGGTCTCCATCGTTCGACAATCTCGCCTCGCGCCCGACAACCCGCTGCCGACAACCACGCGGACTGGTTAACCACCAACTCGTTTGTCTTTACGTAGTGTCACACTGAGCTTTCTCTGACATGAACATTTTAGCTTGGTAGTTTCTTTTTTTTCGCGACCGACGATAAGATCCGGGGAGATCTTCCCGTAAGAGACTGCATGAACTGACCCGTTCTCTCAACTTTCTTGAGTCTCATGTTTGGGCACTAGCGTCGTCTCTATCAATCTCGGGGCTTCTGTCCGCGAGTGTTTTTTGAACTAGGTCTTGAATTGAATTGTAGGTGTTGACACATAATAGCCGGGAGTTGTCGTTCATGTTCTCAGACCAGTTTCCTCTTGAGAGCAGGTCTTCCTTGTAACGGAAACTTGGCGACTTGGCAGCCTACACACCATATCCATGTCCTTCTGATCGAGTGTGTTGGGAACGGCCCAACCGATCGGAAGATGTAAGCCTCTAACGCTCTGGCCAGGACCTCACACCACTGAATAGCAAGAGGAAAGTCGATCGTCTCAGAAGAGGACACGCGATTTACTATGCGCCAGGGGTTCAGCTACAGACCGACAGCACTCTATTGATTTCAATACGAAGGCGACGTTGTGATCGACATGAGATGGGGAGCATTTTGCAGGACTGCAACCAAACAATCCTGTTTCACAGCATCTTGCAGAGAGTAGTGGCTGAAGCCTTGGACCTTATTCCCGACGCAGCCATTAATCCCGTGACAAGGGAGAGCACACGGACTGGCAGCCATCGCTGCATCCACTACCGGAGAGAAGTCAAGTCGCGATGCCCCTGGATAGTCTGTGGGAGTATTCGTACGTGAGTGTTCGTTTAAGGCGATACTGACAATTTAAATCTATGTTTCTGCAGAGCTGTTATAGACTCGATACACCAAGGATGACACAGCAACAAGACCTATGCGGCATCCGGTTCTAATCTCATCACCGTAGGACGCGTCCTCCTCCCTCCCGTCTTCTGGCGCATCTTGGCTGGTAGACGTTAGGCGACCTGCATCCGTCAACCGACACAAAACGTTCTTGCATGCTGTGCATCTGGAAGCCTCTCAAACGACGGGACACAGTCATCCCGAGACACGGCCCAAGAATGAAATTCTCTAATCATCGCAAACACTCCGAGCTATGTTTGTGTGTATGATCAGGAGATTGGCATTCGGCACCACGGCACCGGACGAGCCTCTAGCGGCGTCTTGGACTCGGAGTCCGCACGCAACCAGCGCCAGATTTCAGCTCCTCGTGCAGGGGGGATGGCCTCTATCAATACCTCTGATTCGTCAGACGGCACTTTTCTTGATGACGCTAAACCTCATACCGTTACAGTATTTCGTTTTAGGGTAATTGCCGTCCTTGGGAGCTGGCGCCTCAATGACCTCATAGAGTCGGGCCAAGGTGAAGAAATGTCTTGGAGGTAGGAGCCGACCTTTGTTGACACACCCCGCCTATTGATTAATTAGGTTCAAGGTCATGATCTTTTCTGTTGCCGAGGGGAGGGCGTAACTTGGATCTTGCAACCTTCATCGTCGTTCCATCAACAATTGATGCTGAAGCATTGACTTATTTCGCATCGCATTGCCATTCAACACCCCTGCGCCGATCATCGTGATACCTTCAGTTCAGCTGTGCGACAGCTTCACCAATTGCGATAGCTTTCATCGAACGTCGCCGCCATCATGGGCGAATCTGATAGCTACTATAATCCCAACCAGCCGGCCAACTCCAGTGCCGGCTATCAACAACAATACCAGCCTCAGCCACCACCTCCTTCTCATCCCCAGTACCAGCAGCAACCGCAGCAACAACCATACCAACAAGGACCTCCTCAGAATGGAAATGGCTACATGCCCGCTCAGGGCTACGACGGAGAGAAGGCTTCATTTGAGCAGCAGTTCAAGGTTCCCAAGCCCAAGTACAATGATCTCTGGGCTGGTATTCTCGTACGTTTACTCTCATCTTCAACCATGAAAGCACCATCTAACTCTTTAGCTCATCTGCGTCTTCATCGGCTTTGTAGTCGTCTCGGGTCTCACACTTCAAGGATACGCCGCCAACCGCGGAAACGCTGGCTCTGGCATCTATGGCAACCGCAACGACTTTTCTCTCAACACGAGCACCATCATCTTGTTCATGTTTGTCCTCGCCGTCGCCTTTGTCCTCTCGTACGCGTACATCTGGCTCGCGCGAGTCTTTCCCAAGCAGTTCATCTGGGTTACGGGAATTCTCAACGTCTGCTGGGCTCTTGGAACCGCCATCTTTTACCTCTGGCGAAAGTACTGGTCTGCTGGCATTGTGTTCCTCATCTTTGGTCTGTTTATGGCCTTTTGTTTCTGGACGTGGATCTCGCGCATTCCATTCTCGGCTCTTATGCTTAGGACAACTATCGATGTGAGCAAAAAGTACGGCCATGTCTACCTCACCAGTCTGATCGGAGGCCTGATTGCTACTGCTTTCGCCGCCTGGTACTCGATTACTCTTGTCGCTATTTACGTCAAATACCAGCCCGCCGACGACAACCCTTCATGCAGTGATGGAGGCTGCAGCCAGGGCAAGGTAATCGGTCTCCTTGTCTTTGTCACTTTTGCCATGTACTGGTTCTCGGAATGGCTCAAGAACACGATCCACACGACAATTGCCGGCGTATACGGATCTTGGTACTTTTGCGCCCACAACTTCCCCAAGGATGCCACTCGCGCTTCTGCCAAGCGAGCTTTGACGTACAGTTTTGGATCTATCAGCCTGGGCAGCTTGTTGGTTGCCATTGTTCAATTCCTTCGTCAACTCTGCAATGCTGCACGAAACCAGGAGGCGTCTGATGGCAGCTTCCTCGGGTATGCCCTGTTCTGCTGCCTCAGCTGCTTTCTGGGACTTTTGGAGTGGGCGGTGGAGTTTCTCAACCGATATGCCTTTTGTCATATTGCCTTGTATGGGAAGCCGTACTTTGCGGCTGCTAAGGATACTTGGAAGATGATTAAGGATCGCGGTATTGATGCTCTGATCAATGTGAGTTTATACGCCCCTGCCCTAAAACTATTGCTAACTGTGTAGGACTGTCTCATCGGCCCTGTCCTCTCGTTCGGTGCTCTGTTCATCGCCTACGCCTGCACCCTCCTCGCATACCTCTTCCTCTACTTTACCGACCCCGCCTACAACCGTGATGGTGCCTATACTCCGGTGGTGATGGTCTTTTCGTTCCTCATCGGCTTCCAGATCGCAAACATCTTTACCACACCCATCTCAAGTGGTGTCGATACCATCTTTGTTGCCGCTGGTTGGGATCCCCAGGTCATGTGGCGCGATCATCCCGAGTTGTATCAGGAGATGTGCCGAGTGTATCCCAAGGTTCAGCAGGTTATTCGTGACCGTTGAGTTTGGTAATGTGGAATAATAATGGGTTGGTTTGAATGATACCACAAAAGTGCTGGTGGATGGCTGTTTCTTGGTTTGGGGGATGTCTGTATGCTGAAGCGGCGACGATTGGTCGTGTAGATGATATTCGATAATTAGCAAAGGCTCTATAAGAGTCCTTTCCCCTTTGACGTCTTTCTTCTTGCAAGGTTGCCATGATATACCCCATGGAAGAGTCCGATGAGTACCCGCCAGGATGAGTTCCAAGGACGTGCCAGCCATCCATCTTGGCATACCGAATATCCCATGATATCATGCCTCCGCTGGGATTATGTCTGACACGACTCCTATCCCTCTCTTATCCTCCACCCGAATTCCCTCATTCTTCATGTCTAATTCGCCGCCGGAATAGCAGTAACATGAATAGGTCTCTCCCTCGACCCAAGATAATCGATATAAGCCGGCAAAGCAACCTTGATAGGCGTCTCCTGGTGACCTTTCAGCACGATGCCGTGGTTTGGATTCGTCATGCGCTTGAACTCTGCGAGGATGAGGGCGAGGATTACGACGAGACCGGTTAGGAGGATGACGGTTAGGGATTGGAGGATGCGGTCGAATCGAGAAGGAGAGGACATGTTGATGGAGGAGTCGTATGTTGGTTTGTAGGAGGATAGTTGATGAGAGTTGAAGAAGATCGAGAATCGAGGTAGAGAAGAGTTGGCGTTGATCGTAATTGAAGTAGATCAGTAGCCTACTGACCAAGGGTTGAGAGCTCGGCACTGGATAAAGAGCAAGCAAACAAGGAACCAACTCCCCCTCATCTTCCCTTACCATTAAGCATGTTAGTCCAGACAAGCTAGCCCAAACCAAATCGACAAGGGTATGCCTCACGATGTGTTCAGCTGCACATCTAGCACCCAATAAGACAGAAGGAGGCTTGATTATGCTTAACAAGACAAGTGTGGGAGGGATAGCCTGGGCTTAGAGAGAAGAATGGGTTCTTTTTGGTCCAGATCCAGGCAACTAAAAATAAAAAAGGATGGTGGTATTTACAACAATAACAAGAAGAAAACAACAAATAACAATGAATAAACCAGTACCCTTCCTTGCGGTAGCCTCAAACGCCAGTATCCCCAACACCATCACGTTCCCAAACGAGTTAGTTAGCAAGTTGCCCAGTAACTGATGCATAACAAGATGAGGTCTACTCATCGTCTTGGCTCTGCGGTCGCCCGTAGAAGCCTCTCTCGCGCTGCTTCAACAACACTCTTTCGTAGCGCAGGTCCTTGTACATCCTCTCCGTCGTCATCAGTCCCGTCTTCCTTGATTGGGACAACTGCCCATCTCCTCGCTGAGCCCTGCATACCGGCCCAGAGATCGGTGGGCAGAAATTCCCCGACGTCTTGTCTAAACGTCTCTCGAGATGCGCCGTCCTCCTTGAGGAGTTTGTCGACATTATCCTGGGCCTTGCGCCAGATGCTTCTGACCCGTTCGTCAACGGCGTGTCGGCGCTCAACCTCAAGGATCAAGCTGTCGTAGGCGCTGGCATAGCGCTCGTAAAAGTCCTTGAGTTGATGCATCTCCTCAAGCTTGGCATACACACCTTCCTTCTCCATTTCCCACCTTGCTCTGAAGTCTCCCTCGGCTGCGAGATAGTCTGCGAGCCGATCGCCAATGTCGCCAAGCATAGCATATGCATCCAGCATACTTGTATACGCCTTGGTCGACTTCTCGTGCTGCTCCTGCAACACAGCATAACCTTGCTCCATAGCCGCGAGGCGTTCTTGGATCTCTTGGACCACATCTTCAACCTCTTTGGCGTCTTGGATAACGACCTTTAGCATCTCTGCGCGGTCCTTGGAGGTCTTGGGCTCAAGATCAGAGACATTGGATTCTTGCTCGGCAATAACTCCTGAGATGGAGACACCGTCACTTCCTTGGGATTGTGTAGCCTCGGCGGCCCTTCTACGGGCGAGAGCAACACCACCCTCTGTAGTTCGAATCGCGGTGACGCACATGTCAAAGTGATGAGTCAATGACACCAGCAGCTGTGCCATGTTGGCTGAATGATCAACTAATACTTCGAGGAGTTCGCCCGTGGACGGATTCGTGCCGTCGTTGGCGTCGCGTGACAGGCTCGGGGCATCGACGATGATCTTCTTGAGGCTGCGAATGTCGGTATCGAAACGGAGCAAGTCTCCGTCAAACGACTGCTGAATTGCCTGCGCCAAGTCAGAATTGGGATGCGACAAATTGTGATGACTTTGCCTACCTGTAGCTCTTGGATGCTCTTCTTCATCGTCTCGCGCATGCCATGCACGCCGCCTTCGTCGATGAAGTCGAGCAAAGTCCGTCTCTCCTCACCCTTCGGCCGAAAGACGCTTTCGACACTGGTACTCTGGAGCATATCCATGGTATGCCCAAGCTCCCCATCAGCCAAGTCCATCGACTTGACCAACTTCTTAAAGTCCTTCTTTCCCCAGTCATATGTGCCCTGCAGGCTTCTCCGGACCCGCACGAGGATGGCAGCCTGGTCTAGTATCGATGTCCGTAGGAAGCCGGCCTGTGCCGCCAGAATGGCGACGTCTTCGTGCGACTGGCGGGCCGCTGTGGCGATCTCGTTGGCGCGGAGCACAAGAGTCATGGAGGAGAGGGAACGTTTAGCGACGAGTAGGTGATTGACGAGGGTGTCGATTGAGATGGACGGCATGTTGGGGTCGGCATTGTCGTCGTGTGTGAAAGATCGCGAGCGGGAATTCGAACCGCGCGAGTGAGAGTTTGAATGAGGATGCGAATGTCTGGATGAGGCTCCAGAAGAGCCGTGGCTGCGTCGCAGCGAAGCTGAAGAGGAAGCCATGATTTGCGGACGAAGATCGAGTAAGATGTGAATGAACTTGTGGGGAAGAGGGAATCAAAGAGGAGATAAAATATCGGGAGATGATCCCGTGACTACATGATGGGGGAAAAGTTAAAGATGGACATGAAAAGAAGCGACAAAAGATAAGGTTGATAAAATGGAACAAGTATGTGAATGATGATGGGAGAGAGAAGAAGATGGGAGCTTGATGGGCAATGACGGAACCACCGATAAGCTTCCGTTATCGCAGGCACAGGACGATGACAGAGGCAGCAGGTGCATGTCGCAGCAGGGCCCAGCACCTGCCTAGGCAGCTGACGCAGTCTCAGACCAGTCACGCCCTAGACATTCCCGGTGATAGCGTTGATTATGGGGACCTAGACTTGCCCTTTAGCGGTTTAGCGGCTGCCTCTCCAGTGAGTCTAGGCTGTCTCTGGCGCTGTTGTTTGGCTCTGTTTCAGCCTGGGCTGTTTGCAATTGGAATTTGAGGAGTCGACGCACGTGGAATGGCGCCTCCATCCCGTCATCTGAATCGTGTCTGTCGCAACAGTCAGTGTCAGTCTCACTTGGATCATTGTCATATGGAGAGTCAATGGTTACTGTATGTGCGAATGAGTCAGTTGTCATTGTATAATCTTCATTAATCAATTCATTCTTTACAATCATTGCTTCGTTCCTAAGAGAATCCCTTCCAGGGGCCTGGCCTGTCCAATCCTCGCTCCTCAACCATCCAAAAACACTATCCAAGAGCAAAACAAGCTAACAAGAAATCATCCCCAATCCCGTATACTCTTGGGGTCTGGTATATCGCGATGTCTTCTCTAAGTCTTCTCTAGTCGCTCTCTTCAAAATGCAGTCTTGCTATCACTTCACCCTCACGGCCGACCATGCTCCAGCCGTCGGTCAAACTCATATGGCGTGGGCGCCGGAGAGTTCATCCGAGTTGTATCGGCCGAGTCAATGTGAAAGTAACTCTTGATGGTAGAGTTCCTCTCTCCGGTGGTTGTGACTTCTTCAATCACTCCACCGTCTTTGCGGACTACCGGAGGATAGAGCTTGTCGTCCTCGGTCTTGTCTTTGGGAGCTTCCTTATCATCCCCAGCTCGGACGCCACCGGCGTTGGACTGGGCATTGTCGAGATCTGCCGCTCCCTTCTCACCCATGCCACCTTCCAGAAGCTCACCGCCCTCCATAACGGTGCGGAGCTCCAGACCATCGTCCTTGGAGTAGACACGGATGCCAACAATGCAGATGGCGTTCCATGGATCAGGCATGCGCTCTTCCTCCGAGTCGTAGTCATCCACATGCACCGCCTGGTTTGACTGCGTGAGTCGCGGCTTGCGGGTGAGGTCATCGCTGCTATAGAGGGCCTCCCAGTCCTCGACAGGAGAGTCTGAAGACTCGCCTGCAGAATCATAGATAGGGCGGGGTCGGACGGGCATGGGCTCTTCTTCCTCAACAGGAGCTGGTGGGGGGCCACTGACAGGAGGAACTTCCTGCTTCTCCTCGACGATCACGGTTGTGGAGTCGATCGTCTTGGGAGTGAATTGGGGTGATCCAGTAGAGACTGACATGACAGCATCGTCAGGGACCTGAGTCTCCTTCTTGTCAGAATCCTTCGAGTCCTGCTCGGAAGAATCCTTGCCGTCCTTGTCAATCACCACAGGCTCGTCCTTGTCGTCAGCTACCTGTTCTTTGGTAGCTTCGACCTCCTTGTCCTCAGACTCCTCCTCGGACTTCTCTTCGGATTTCTCCTCAGACTTGTCCTCGGTAGACTTGCTGTCGGCCTCCTTGTCTTCGACAGGCTTGTCCTCAAATTTCTCTTCGGACTTGGCTTCCTTGTCGTCGACGGTCTTCTCCTCAGGCTTCTCCTCGGACTTGGTCTCAGACTTGTCCTCAGCAGACTCCTTGGGCTTGTCATCCTCAGACTCGTCGTCGGCCTCCTCAGCCTTCTTCTCAGCTTCGGCCTTCTTTAGTGCCTCAGCCTTGGCAAGCCTCTCCTGCTTCATCGCCTCCCTCTCGGCCTTGACTTTGGCGTTAAATTCCTCGTCAAGAAGGCACTGCTCAGCCTCCCACGCAGCACGTCGGCGCGCTCTCTTTTCCGTGTTCTTGGTCGACTGCCTCTTGGTAACGTCGCGGTTCACGTGGCGCTTCTCCCACATGCGGCGACGCTCCTTTTGTCGACAACCAGAAGCCTTCTCTTGGTCCTTCTTCTGGCGGAGCTTGGTCACCTTGTCCATGTGGTCCCACGCCTTGCTATGGGCCAGGTCGTATGCGTAACCGACCTGGGCAAGCTTCTCATTCTCGACTCTATCGACGCACTCGCGCTTAACGACGTCTTCGACAGAGCTGGCATTCGAGTCTCGCTCACCAGTCACCTTGAGATAGACAACATAGTTGCCTGCAGGCAGGTCTGGGAGTTCGACAGACACCGACCTATCCATGAGGTAGTTGCCATGAGACCGTACGATGTAGTCCTCGGCATTGGGGCTATCCTCATAGTGAAGGCGGAAATGCAGACGGAATGAGTACTGGCCGTGGAGACCCTTGAAGTATCGTCCATCAAGCTGGGACAGCACCAGACAAAGGGGTGAGTCCTTGGTCAACTTGATCTGGAACTTCTCATGGTACTCTGCCTTCCATGGCACATCAACTCCGATCCACCGCTGGCAGCATCGCCAGTCGCGGTCTCGGAAAAGTCGGGTGCGATCGAAGTGAGAGTACTTGCGAATGAGGTCCTCGTACGAGATCCAGAAGACAGAGTCGCTGCCAAACTTGTGGCCGAGCTCCTCCTGGACCTCAGTGGTCCACTCCTTGGAACCATCGCTCCAGGGTCCTTCCCAGAGACCCTTTCGGACCTTGCCCCAAGGGTTTCGAAGCTTTACCAAGCGTTGACCAGACTTGAGTGTCCGTGCCTCCATGACAACGTAGGCATGGCCCTCCGAGATGCCGTTGCGCTCACCGTAGCCGTGCTCCAGCAGGCCGGTCGAGGCACCGAAGAGGAACTCGTCATTGACTCTGGACATTTCCTTGTCCCAGAATTCGTCAATGTCGAGGATATCGGAGGTGAAGAGTTCAGTGGTGACGCCACCGGAGAGATCTTCAAGACCCTCGCCGATCCAGCCGCCAGACAAGGACGCATAGTCGCCATGCGCCTTGGCATAGGCCTTTTCTAACAGCGGGACCCAGGTCTCGTTCTGATCCTTACACTGGGCAAAGAAGAGAGCCTTGGAGCCAGTCTGGTAGGTCTTTCGGTACACGTTCTCGACATCCTCGCGGTCAATCTGCTGCAAGAGATCTCGCTGCATGCTGGGAGAGTCCCAACATGGCGACTTGAGGTAGAGCTTGTCGTCAATGATGGAGTAGATCCACTCTCCGTCTCTGTAAAAGACGAAGCCGTAGATTCCAATCTTCGTGTTGTAGGCAACGCAGATCCGTTTGAGCCCATCTGGAACATTGGAGAGGGCCGTCAGACCCGCCATGATCCAGCAGTCGCCCAGACTTCCTTGCTTGACGTCACCACCATCCACATTCTTCATGAAGGTGGGATTCTCGAAGATCTCGTGCACTCGCTTGACAGCCTTGGGAACAGCGGCCTTGGAGCTGAGAAGAGTCGTTCTGTTAAGTTCAAACTTTTGGACGCCGAGGGTGTTGAGACAATGACCCTTCTCATACTTGAGATCCCAATCCTAACCAATCAGTCAGCGTCGCATTCTACAACACATGGTCTGAACAAACTTACCAAGTCCCAACCTGGATCCCGATATCGCATATTTACGCGCTTGCACTCCTTGATAATCTTTTCGACCTTTCGTCGACATTCTTCCGCAGCGCGCTCGTATCCCGCTGAGAGGAGCTCATTGGATTGGTAGGTGGCGGGAGGAAGAACAGGATCGAATGGGAGGACGGCGAGGGCCCTTTGGAACTTGCGCTTGGAGAATTTCTTCCAGATTCGATTGATAGACTTCTGAGGCGGCAACTTCTTCTTCTTCTTTTTCTTTTGGTCGTTGGAATTGGCTGTGGTCGCGGGCGGCACGCGAGGCCGACGGGGGTCGTCCGACTCTTCTGATGAACTGTAGCCGTGCATGGTTCTGGTGAGGTTGTCTTGGTCCGATAGCGGATGGTGGAGGGTGCCGGGATTTGTCGTAGTCTCAAGCACGCTCAGGGAGTTGGGAGAGACGGATGGTAGTTAAACAAAGCGAGAATAAATAGACAAAGGGCAATGCAAGCTCTGTGATTCAGCAAAAAGAATGAGAGTGAGAGACTGTAGTAGGAACAGGACAAGGACAGGGAATAACGTATATGCCGTAACTTTGGGAGAAATCAGAAGAGGAAGGGAAGAGAGTGAGTCGAGAGGGAACAAGAACATATATACGGAGACGAAAGGGTACTTGACCGGCCCGCCACCCAGGGTCCGCGACACCGTGAGGATAAGAGAGACTTACTGCCTCGTTAGTTCTGCAGCTACACCGACATTGGACTTGAAAGGCTACAGCCAGCTTCGTCTCTTTCCTCTGGTGCAGGCAAAGCTATCAATGGATGTCTGGAATCGCACCATTGACGCACGGCGCACTTGGCGGACCGGTTGGGTCTGCCGTGTGGGATGGCGGAGAACGGCAAGGAGGTCAGCAAGGGTCTTCTTTGGCGACCGACGAGCTAACACCAAGTTCCCCCGGAACTGGAATTGTAACCGGTACCCCGAGTTGGAGTTGCATGGTACAAGGTTCCACACGGGGATAACGAGCATTGTTCAATGGTTGACGGTTTGGTTTTGGCGCAACCCAGTAATTTGGACTTTGAGGCGAGAACTTGTTCATTCGTCTGACGACTCCTTCTGTCCGTCTTTGTTGTCGTCTCTTGACCTTTGAACCACCAAACACAACGTATCTCCCTCGTTCAAGTGTACCTACTACGACTCCTCCGTGTGAAAAACGGGCTGCTGCTGTGGCTTGACGATCAAAGAGGCCTTTGCGGGAGGCTGAGCTGACAGGTTTCGTCAAGGGCGGACAGCCCGAGGTCTAGTGGGGGCTGAAAGACGTGGTTTTCAACCGTGATGGTGTTGGTGAGCACATGGCGACGGCCCAGGGCAGATCAGTGACTGGAAATGCTTTCTCCGTCTCTTTTTCTTGGGAAATGTTCCATTCTTCGCCGCAATTGCCCCCCGTCCCCCGCGGTTCCGATTCGCTCGGCCGGCCACGCCAGACTCCTGAGTCGTTGAGGGCTGTGGGTCCCGTTTTAGGGGTCTTAAGGGTCCTGAGCTAAGGTACTGTAGTCACTAGGACGGCGTGGATGGGCACACAGATGTCCCTTTCAAATGGACTTTGACGAGGCAAACAGTGCGGGGGCGCGCCTCAGTCCAGGCCGATGTTCAAGGCTGCATCTCCTCCTGTGGGCCGCATGGAGATGCCTGCAAATGTGGACAAGGATGACCTGTCGCCGACAGCTTCCAGTCGGCAGAGGCTGGGGATGAGAACGAGTGGTCAAGGAGCTTTCTTGAACCAAGGCTGCTGATGTGATCGTGGGTGAGACAGCAGGGTTCTGTAGCAGCTGTTGTACGACTTTGCCCTCACATTCATGCGAGAAAGGTACAGGACAGAAAAAGAGACTGTGGCCAACACTGTCCGGTACCTTGTCCAGACCGCGATAAGCAATTGCCCTATGAGCGCTTCGAGATTAGTCGATCACAGTGGATGGGCAAGGGTGGCGACGCTTCCGAGAACGGCGGGGCTTGCTGGGGTGAGCATCTGACTCTCTCAACCCTCCCTCAGCCTCAAAGCTGGACCTTCTAGCGACCTGCAATCCGCAAATCCTCACACGACTCGAGTGAGCGTGAGTGACCCATTGGTGGACGGGCCCGTAGCTGGACCAGTGGATGAAAAGACAGACCGCCCCCCGCATTGTGATTGAAGTCGTCGAGACGCTATCGTCAGCCTGGATGCCTTGGTGCCTGTGGTCTCCATCAGCAGATTAGACCAGGACCCAGCACAGAGCCTCAACTCGTGCTTCCGAGTGCATGGCCAAGGCTGAGCCCTCCAGGCAGTCTAGGCTCCAACATGCAAATCGGACTTTGGTTCTAGAAGTGGTGCTTTGAAAATGAGTCGGCGGCGGACGGACGGATCCATAAATTGGTCAATTGGGAGAAAGTTGACAAAGTCTCGTCCGATCGGCGTGTCTAGCGCCGCCCGACACAGGTGGCTGTTGCCCCCAAGTGCCATTCGAAGAACAAAGCCGTTGTTCGGCGTGTGTTCCATGAGGCTGACTCAACCGTCCTCGAGCTTGAAGCTGTGGCTTTGGAACTTTGACATTCTCGACGGGTATTGCAGTGAGGGATATGTTGCAGTTTCAACGAAGGTTCTGTTCACGTCATGGTCCACCCATCAGATGCTGGCTGCCTCTGCCTCTCTGCTTTTGGGTGTATGCAACGCTGATACGAGTTGTTCGCGAACCAACCCAGAGTCGAGATTTGCTGATTGGTGCCACTTGGTCAAGAAGCGGCTCAAAAACAAGAGATGTCGACTCGAGTGTCATTTCGTGAGCATTATTCACGGTTTTGTCCTCCTGCAGTGCTTATGCGGCCTCATGGAGCGCTATGATCGCCATTGGTGGTTGTGGTGACGGCCAAGTGCATTGTGCAGCATCGTGCAAGTCGACTAGAGGATGCGGCTTTTGTAGGCCTTAGCAATGGTCGACGCGTTCGCGGGGACTCGTCACGGCTCAATTGGATGCAGTCGGTCACATGTCATATCATATGGATACAGGCTGATTTCTCTTCTCGCACTCACTGTATTCGTTGAGCTGGTTGATAGCGGCTTGCATTGCAGGTATCCAGCTCTTGTTGCCCCCTCAGTTGGCGCCAATGCAGAGCAACCCCCGCGTTCAGAGTTGCACGGTGACAGGTCAGTTCCCAAGAGGTGACAAGGTGTTTGTGATTCGGTGCACAAGTTGGTCAGCGCCTAGCCGCGTCTATAGCGGATGTTGTGAGACGGGTATCGATCGGTTATCCGCACAAGTGTAATGCAACGATTTTGAGGAGCCGATGTGCAATGGGCAATCTGGGAGTAGATCCGAGGACACGGGGGCATATGGTTGTAGTACTGGTATAGCTGGCTGGCTTGCACATTTGGACTGGACTGTTTTTGGGACATGCATCGTGGATTCTTGATGGTTGACAATGGATAAAGTGATGGAAGATTCGAGGTGAATGGGGTGAAGGAAGCACGTGCAGCATGCATGGCAGCTGGTGGGATGCGAAGGTGAGGTTGGGGCTGCGGCAACCGGTGTCGGCCAGAGCTAGAGCGAACATCTACTCCATACCTATAGACTTCATTGCTACCAAAGCCGCCATGACATATTCTAATTTTTTTTTCACGTAGAATCATACTGGTTTGCATCACTAAATATGGGATCCATTCCATGCTTTCTTTCTGTAGTCGCTGAGCTGGAAGATGCTAAGTGCTGTACCTAGAGCGTAGGCGCACTGGCATCAATTTTGGCGCATCCACTGCCAACACCCGTGATGCAGCTGTTGATAGCTGACCCTAAGGATATCCTAAGGTTAGGGCTCATACCTATAGCAGAGCAGCCCTAAGCGAGCAAAAAACTGAGCTTCCACTGGATCCCGTGCTCTGCTGTTTATCTCTCCCTCACCATCTCCCAACATCTCCCTCATTTCTCCCTTCCATCTTCTCCCCCCCCAACTCAAGGGTTCTTCCCACCATCCCTAAAGCTTCTTGCAAGGGAATCTTCGAACGAATGGGCGAGACCCCAACGTCAACCAGGTATGTTATCGCATCTCTTGGCACACCCAGAAGCCATTTCCCGCCTTGTTTGTGGGCCATCCTTCGCACCCAGGCCGCACAAGGCCTATCGCAGTCGGTCTTTACAGCTAACCTCGCTCCAGCATGCGTCAGTCTCTGCCGTTTTCATGGGAGGCGATTCTTTCGCCTCCCTGATGGCTACGGGGCGCCGAGTCTACCAAAGACGATGACGCGCTCCCTCCGCCCATGACCTCAACAAGGCTGTCGACAACGTACGAAGAGCACAAGAAAGGGTGTTGAGCCCGGGCTGAAGTCGAATAGCTTCAAGACGCCTTTGAGTAAGGCTCTTTGCCTGGAACTTGCTACCCACATTGAAGTACTGACTCCATGTACCAGAAAATGGCCTCTGGAAAATACGACTTTATGTACCTACCGGCCGGCCGGGAAGTACGATTTCATGTACTTGCTGGTCGGTTCGGGAAGTACGACTTTATGTATTGCGCATGATTTCGCCAGCGATTGCAAGTAAGTTCTTTTGCTTTGCGGATATCACTAGTTACAAAGAGACCTGACCTCTGTTCCTTCTAGCGTTGGTTCGCGGTGTCTTCGTTTCAAACTGACACATGTCTTCCTACCTACCTACGTTGGATGCGGCCAGCAGTTGATCGGCCGCGAGGAACCGTTCCATGGTCCCGACAATCACTCCAAGATAAGCGGTCTTGTGAGAATGCCAAGGCCAGGCTGAAGACAATCACTCCAAGATGAAGCGACCCTGAGACCTCAAGGCAAATTCATGTACTTGCGATGCGGCGAGCGACCAGCAGTTGATTGGCCGCGAGGAACCATTCCCTGGTCCTGGTAGTCTGGAATCTCGATGAGATTCTCGGCATTGGGCTGCTAAGCGATAGGAAATCCAACACCCAGTTGATCGGCCACGAGGAACCGTTCCCTGGTCCTGACAACCACTCCAAGATAAGCGGTCTTGTGAGAATGCTGAGCATATTGGTAAGTGTTTTTTAACTACAGTCTTGTTTCATATGCTGACTCCGCTTGCCGCAGGCGACTGAGAGGGCGAGGAACGCCAAATTGGCTCTGGGGCACGGCTTTACGAAGTATACCTCAGAGCAGGCTACCACAGATTATCCACATAAGAACATCTCGAAGATGAAGAGATCTTGCGAGAATACCGAGCATGTTGGTAAGTGTTTTTGTAACCACAGTCTTGTTTCATATGCTGACTCCGCTTGCTGCAGGGCTCTTCACCCCCAACGCTGGCCAGCACTACCGTGATAAGCAGCCGTGTCGTCGCTCTCAACATGACTTTGTGTACTTGTGAGCCGACTTCTGGGATGGTTTCTTATATATACACACTTCAGCCAATCCAGCTTAGGAAAGTAGGACTTCATGTATTTGCGAGTCGGCTCGCAAGTACGACTTTATGTACTTGCGAGCCGACTTCGCCAATGATTGCAAGTAAGTTATTCCCGTTTTGCAGATCTGGCCAACTCTTGAGAACTAATCTATGTCTCTTCTAGCGTGGGGTGGGCCTTGGACAAATCGCTCAGTTATTCCATCATGGGCCGGGCTTCAACTATCAGAAAGTACCCGAACAAGATCATCATTGTGTCAAGTCAATATAGACGATGAACATCTCAGACAGGCGGGAGAGGAGTTGAGACTATATCGCGTGGAATATCTGAGGGAACTGGGATACCAGACAATGATGCGGAGTTCCCAAAGCATGCAGAGATACCCGTTCCGATGTCCGGCTTGCTCTTTTCTTTCAGTCGTCAGACCTTTGTCCTTCGTTGCTCTAGGGCTAGTTCGAGGTACTAGAGAGGGTTCAGATAAAGGCTAGGATGCATCTACCCACCATGGTTGAGGAAGGGAAGGGGTAGTACCCTCAGAGATTCGAAATGGTACTTGTCTAGAATGTGGCGCGTGTATGAGTTGGAAATCCCCTGTGGCTTGAGCTATTGGATGTGATCGGATTCCTTGATCCTTGTGTGAATGCTCGTCCTTTATACTGGACCTAGACCACGACAATCGGGAAGACCGCACCGGGTTAAGCCCAACCACAAGGCCAAGATCTTCATTTGATCCCGTATGGATGTTTTATATGATGACGTCTCATCAGACAAGCGTCTTTAATAGAGATCACTTGGCTACTCGTCTACAGAACTCCATCAATGTACGCAGTTCTATCCAAGAACTACCCTGTTCCGCCATCAATCTTGAAAGAAGGTAACTCCTAATAACCTCGGCACTCGTTACAATAAGTATTGACCATATAACCGTTAATGTTATACTGTCGAGCGGGTGAGCTGCAGAATCCACTCTGCCCGGAAGGTGTCCTCTTGTCGCCGCACTTGAGGGGGTGGCGCTGAGCAAGATGCCCGCAGATTCCGTAGAAGTAATACCACCCGCAATAGCAAGTCGCGGTCCTGAATACCTTGTTTTGCTCGGCTACCGCGCCGGTTGATCTAGGATCGATGAGAATAGCCTGCTGGGCCATGGCGGAGTGAGTTTCTCGGGATTACAGCGCGCCTGGTTATAGAAGAGAGGTCAGCGGGTTGCAAGAGTAAGGATAGGGAACAATTAACCCACGCACCCTCTAACTTAATAAGTTCACGAGAATACTTGGGAGCAGATTGATGTAGATGTCGATGCCCATGGTCTCTGCCGCTTCTTGGGCAAGGTGTCTGCGACTCTTAAAAGACTGGGCTCAGACAGGGAACGTTGGTCATGCGAATCAGTTCATCAGCTAGTTCCATCCTGCCTAGCCAGGCCCATCAAGTCGGCCGACGAGGGCCTATCCTGCGGAGATTGAGCCTTGTTGGCCCAGGACTTTTCGACAAAGTGTATGTGTTGGTTCTGGCTACTGGCCCAAATTCAGCATGAGGTTAGAAACCTGGCCACCCCTCGTCACACTGCCGATCCACAGAAGGCAGCCCATTTACCGCCCACAGTTCTGGGATCTTTTTTAGTGGGATAAATGTGCAATTGGCAACCAACAGTGGCTTTAAGAGGCAAAAAATGGTCAGTTATTTACCGCCCAGGATGAAAATCGAGGCAACAGAGTGTTGTTATCGCCGTGATGGTGGAGGGCCTTCGGCTTGAGGCGGCGGTCCCGTCGCTTCAAGTTAGTTACCCCACCATCAAGCTGCACTCCTGTTTCTCAACTTCCCTTCTTCATCCTACCGGATGTCACACCTCTCCCCTTGATCGCTATGGCCCAACAACATGATTGATGAAGATTCCAAGTATTTTTCGCTCAGTGGCGATGTCCGCATCGGCGGACCAAGTACATGGCACATCATTAACTGGGATCAAAGACGGGTGATTTCTGTCACCATGGACGAAGAGCAAGAAGATGAGAGCATCGCCATCCGACATCTCAGACGGCATAGCAGCAAGCTTTCGCCCAGTGTGTATAGAATATACGTATCCAGCGATGGTGAAATTGTCTCTGCATACACGGATGCAGAGAACGACGAGACAAGTTGCGTACATTACCCGCGCCTTGATGAGATCTCCCTCCCAGAGGGAATCCAAACAGTACGCCGGGATATGCTCGAGGAACTCGAGAGGCTTGGTCCTGACGCAGATCTTGTCACATATCCCCCATGCTCCAACGATCCTGCCAACAAGGTGAGGGCAGTCACTGCTCCCAAATCACGTTCTCGTATCTATGCTGACGTTAACCAGGTGGTTTTCAAGTATTACTTTTTATGGCAGTATGCACAAAAGTCCTGGAAAGAGATGAACCTATGGATGCGTCTTCCACGCCACCCAAATATAGTCCCCTTCGACCGCGTCGTTGTCGATGAACTCGAAGGCCGCGTGGTGGGATTTACCAACCGCTATGTACCCGGTGGTACTCTAGAGGAGAACAAATCACGAATCTTCCGACTTAAGTGGCTCCAGCAGCTTATACAAGTCGTGGACGACTTGAACCTTCGATATGGCATCTCCCATCAAGATGTTGCCCCACGGAACCTCGTCGTGGATGAATCGACGGATTCAATCATACTCATCGACTTTAACTTTGCTGCACGAATTAACCATCCTTTGGCTAAAGACGGCGAGGGTGAATGGTACGACGAGAACCGGAATGATGTCAAAGGCGTCATCTTCACAATATATGAGATAATTACCCGGGACGATAGCTTCCGTAATACACCTCACGAAGAACAGGACATCGATAGCCTCCCTTTGGAGTGGGTAAAGCATCAAGAAGTACAGCTAGATCGCCCGGTCATCGAGTATCGACAAGCGCTACAAGAATGGCGAGATAGAAGGGCGTCAGACCTAGGGTCGGGAGACGCTCCCAAAGCCATCAATTGGCCTCCTCGACCTAAGCCCCCAAAGGTTGATGTGTCAGTGGCAGACGTACATGGAATGCCTCGCTCGATAACCATGGATCAGTGGTATGAGAAGAGACAGGATATATTAAAAAGAGGCGGAAAGGTACTGAATTGGGAGCGACCACCGCAGAAGGTGCTAGATGACGGGAGGCGACTTCTTTCAACTGGCAAGATAATCGATTGCTAGAACTTGACCTATAATGGATTATTCAATAGCATTGGTGTCCATTCGGTCAACTGCAAATCTCGTTTCAGGGGTGTTGAGACAGAGAATCACGCTCTGGTGGACAACACGGGCTGACTGACCAGCCTAGCGTTTAACAGCCAAGTGCAAGGATGGACTCTGAGAGACTTGGAACATGTGACACATAGATGAAGCTTTTAAACAGAATTTACTGACAAATACAGATAATAAGAGCGAGAAGTCTACACTCCAGCATGTCCAAGTATGAAAGCTGAACCACCGAGGCCATTGGCCAGAAGCAACAGTAACCAGTTTATTCCACGATCTTCTAGCTCAGTTATCCCGGCTTCAACTATAACAAATAACACATTTCCAATACATCATAGCATCATATCCTAATGCTAACACAGTACAGTTTATTCCACGTCCCAGCTACGTGGCCAGATCCTGGCTGGCCACAACACTCCTTCGATCTTCTCATTTGGCACTGCGAAAGGTCATGAGCTATGTCTCATGTTGGTCATTATCTCGCAAGTCGACGAGGAATAGTTCTTGCAACCACATCTCTTGCTGCAACTGTCTGAGGAATGCTCTATCCTGGTCCCCCAATCTGTTGCTCTTGAGCCGCATGGCTAGGTGCTTAAGCTTATTTCCTTGCGCCTTGATGAAACAATTTTCGTTGTTATTGAAGAAGGCCTTCTTCTTTGAGGAGCAAGAGACGGTCAAATTGACCCTCTGAAGGTCTGACAAGGGCCTAGAAACTGCTAGGAGCCTCTTTGGTTCTAGTAGTCGCAATAGCCCTTGAGATATGAGGGAGGCTCTTTGACGATCGCTGAGTCTCATCGCGGCTGCGGGGAATACGGGAAGGTTGAGAAGGTTCTTTTGCTTGAGCTCTCTCCTAAGTTGCTTAAGTCCCTCCTTGTCGTGCTCATCAAGCTGGGTGTAGCGATGAAATCTGTTGCGGTATCGATTTGCGGCTCGGTTGTGGTCTGACGACTGCTAGGAGCCTCTTTGGGTCCAGCAGCCTCGGTAGGCCAGAATCCTTAAGGCATCGCGATGCTCTTTTTGGAGACTTGTCACCCCGATAGGGTCAGTGAATCGTGGACCACTTCGGTAAGGCCATCTTGGTCATACAAGAAGGCAATGCCGATAGACATTGGCGTGGGAAAGTGGTTAGGTAGAAGAAGGAGAAGGTTGCAGCCGTAGATCGCGAGTTCAACCTGCATCGGATCGCTAAGCTGGTGTGCTTATCGTAATACTCCGAAGTGTCCCATTTCTCGGAAGCCTGTTAGGGCGCCTAACGAGGTCATCTAGAAGTTGTTTCTGATGACTGATGAACTCTTGATCGTTGGCGTGCGAGACGGAATTGAAGCTCAACCAATCGACAGCCGAAGAAGACTAGGTTGACCCTCTGAAGGTCGGACAAAGGCTTGTGAGACCATAAGGAGTTTCCCTGGCTCTAGGAGGCCAGTCTCCTTCAGGCAGCCCAGCGCGGTCAACGGCTGTGGTGTCGGCGCTGATCATCCAGAGCGCTTGACAAAGTTGCACCGACGACGCTCCTTGCAGCGCGTACACTCCAACTTCTTCGTCCTAGCTTCTGGATGAAGCTCGAGTCCACGGTATATGCCACAACGAGTGTGCCATTTTCGCGTCTCTTCGTCGTCATCCCGGTCAAGATGCCTCATGCACTGGAGACAGAGCCAGACACCCTCTGTGCTTCGGGGCCCGTTCACGAACAGCATCTGATCTCCGAGTAACTCTCGTAGCCTGGGAGTGAAGATGCTTGTGGCTTTTTTTGTAGCCGCAGAGTTGTCGACCATGGGTCCCGTCGTGCTAAGACTTTGGGTCATGGCAGGGGAGGCGGTAGAGCCCATGATATTAGTCGTAGCCCCATTGCCCATAGGACTATCAATCATGGGAGTGTCGATTGAATCGTCTTCCCGGGAGTCATCGATCATTAGACCCTTTGCCATTTCAGCAATAGCCATCAGGTCATTGTTGGTCGAGTTGTCAACCACAAGGTTATTGACCATCAAGTTATCGATCATGTTGTCGGTCATCAAATTGTGATCCATGGTGACAGAACCGAACATAAAGTCGGACATGGGATGAAGAGTCAAGTTATCCATATCGAGGTCTTTAAGATTATGTGATCAAAGGATAATCAAGCAATTGACAGAATAAGAACTTGGAGAATAAGAAGAAGAGAAGAATGGGTTGCTGTTGTTGCTGTGAGGATGGGTTGGTCTTGGCATCTTTATAGATGAGGCATCATGTCAATGTATAGGTAGTAAACAAGACCTAACAGATGTAGAATTGAATTTTCATTGTCACAGTAACCAGATGAGTCAATTCCAATATGCACGCTGTATGTGTAAATCTGCTGCCTGATGGCTAATGTGCTCTCATGACCACCTTGACCTTCAAAGATATAGACTTTCGGTCTAATAGCCTTCATAATGCCGTATCAAGGTGTGTAAACACGACCAGGAGTCTCATCAGGACTTGAAGGCTCTTCCAATCCCTCATCAGCAGCATCAACAAGAGGCGGATTCCTCCTCTCAACACGTCTCCTCCAAGGCCTATAAACAAGAATAGATCCCAATCCCACAACTAAAAAGACACCACAGATACTTCCTCCTATAATATCAAAGTGATCTCCAATAGCAGACACTCCATCCCAGAAACCTCCCTCTGGATCGGCAACGTTCTGGATGAGTGACAAGACCTGGATGATGCCGATAAATGCAGACACAAAGACTGTTATCCCGGTGAGAACTATGGAATAGTAGAGGATGGCGACGACGTCTCGGGAGAAGGCTTTGGATGTGTATAGAGCCATCATCAATGCTCCGTCGGTTGTATCAAGGAGACACATGCCGGCTGTTACAAAGTTAGCCATCAAGAAAAAGGTTAACAGAGTTTGAAACTTACCGGTAAACAGCAGTGGGAAAATCAAAATCAGCCATATACTTGTTCCCTGTACAGCCTGAATACTCGCAATTCCAAGAATAGCAATCTCAGAACTCGTATCAAAGCCAAGTCCAAAGACGACACCCAAAGGATACATCTTCCAAGGTCGATCGATAACTCGAAATAGTCTCTTGAAGACACGAGCCAGGAATCCTCCTCCTTCGAGGGCAAAGTGATCTTGAATCTGACTCTCCTCGGCATCAAAGCCACTCCGTTGTTGGCGCTCCTGCAGGACAACCTTGAGACGCTGCACGAGCTGATATAGAACCCAACCGTTTCCAATACACAGAATAATGAGAAAAACGGCACTGACACTTGTGCCAATGATATTTCCCACACGAGTAAACCCATCAAACCTATCCCTCAAAGCACCACTAGTAGCAGCAACAACAATACAAGTAACAATAACAATAGTACTATGTCCCAGAGAGAAAAAAGTTCCCACAGTAGCAGGTCTCTGCCCAGAAGCGATAAGTCTCCTGGTCATGAGGTCGATGGCGGCGATGTGATCTGCATCTAGAGCATGGCGCAGACCGAGGACGTATGAGAGGGCGGCGGGTGAGATGAGGCGGGGGTGAAAGTGAAGTACCACTGCGGAGATGGCCCAGATTATGGCGTTGATGCTTATGAGGAGGATTATCATGAACAGGCTGTTTGTGGGGATTCCGCGGAGGAAGCTGGGCTTTGAGAGGCCCAGCGGGTTCTGAAAGTTGAAGGGTGCCATGGTGATGCTCGTGAATAAACCACCTTGGAAGAAACATTCACAGAGGGAAAAAAGGTTAAAAACTCACGAGGTCAAAAAGATATACTACGAAAGCCACCAGTAAAACCCCCTCTTCTAACCCCCCCACGTAAAAGATGCTAGTCATCACAGAGAGAGGAGAGAAAAAACGCCATGAATTTGACCGACGGCCGCCGGCGGGCGTTTGAATGCTGTTGCAGTTGTCTTATCGTGATGTGCGGGGGAGATGCAGATCAATATTGATAAGCTAGACTGTTTTGGGAACTCTTGGCTAGACTTGATGGGGAACGTAACGGAGCCAAGATTTTAGGGTAGGTTGAGGCTATTCGGATGAGCCTCATGTTAACGACGCCTTCACGAGGTGATGGTTTGTACGTGACTTGATTGAGAGGTTATTGTTGAGCCTGATGCCATCAGGAATTTTACTGCCGTTTTGTTTCTAGGGTAACCAAACGTCGCCCATTGTAGAGTCAACGGAAGACAGCTTTCCCTACCAACGAACAATTGCTTCGGGTTCTTGTCAACACCTTCGCTTGTCCTTCATTTAACTTCTTCCTTTACGGGGAAAACATGCAAGCTTGCAGAAATTTCATGTAAAAATTTTTTTTATCATCGCTATTGCTGGTGATTGTCACATTACTTTCGTCCTCAAAATGTGAATGTCACGAGGAAGGACGTCCAGATGAATCCCTTCGTCTCGTTCCCTTGGAACGACTCCTTCATCCCTCTCCATCTCCTCGGTACTGCTCTCCAAACCGCCAATCGAGCCTTTTTATTTGTCGCTCGCAGGTGCCCTTGATCTGAATGCAAGAGCTCCGATCTCGCTCTCTTGGTCATCCCTGGTTCCAGCAGTCTCTGTCCGATCGAGTCACTACTGTCGACTCATTCGCCTGGTGTTGTATTCAGGAGTTACAGCCGCCCTTCACAATGCAGGCTAGAATGTTGTTCATGTAAAAACGTTAATAAAAGTTCATATGAACTCAAAGATGCCATCTCCCCGGTTTCCTGGGGGGAACACGCAACCGACAACAAGGCGCAAGGCTTGCCAGGAACAACAAGTTGGCGAGCCGAGTACATGGCAAGGTCACAACTGTTTTACGAGCAGTATGGGATCTCCATAGAGTCGTGCACCTGGAACATATCCGGTGAGAGAACCCTCCTAGGTCTTGGTCGCATCTAGCCATTCTCGGGGTATCAGGTCCTCCGTCGTCGTGAAGTCCATCTGGCCATGCCCCCCCCTCCTGCTAGCACATCAGAAGCCCCGGGCGATATTAAGAGTTCCGAGTTGGTGTTGATCCTGGGATATTCGGCCTAAGTAGCAAGATAGAGTGCATTCCTAAAACATAATCTCAGAACTTATCCTTCTCCCCCCTAATTGACCCCGAAAACACCGCCATACGCAACGTCTAACTCTCTCCTCCTCACCACTTGATATGTCGTTTACACATAGTTCACTTTACCGTTCAATTTTAGGACTTAGTACTCAAACGTAGTTCATCACTACGAACAAAAGTCTGTTTACAATTACTCCGTTGGATAGCAGACAGAGTTGCCAGCTGCATCACGGCCGGCCGACTGACACTGCCCGTTTGCAGTGCCTGTAAACACTGCCCGACAGGTCTCGTTTGCTTTCCGGAGAGACATAAATATCCATCTTCTCTCCCGGGTCTCTTCTCTTTTTTTCTCTTCCTCTCATCTTTTTCACCAAACAAAGTTCTTCTTTACCATCACGAAAAAGACATCCTTCAAGAGAAAGATCTTCTTTGCTATAAAGGTCTACTACACGACATCTTCTACCTTTCGGCTCCATCCAGACTCTTCTTGATCAACACCGAATACCCTCATCGCCGACCGAAATGACTCTCATTACCGACACGTTCTGGCCATCGCTCAAGGCCCAACTCCTTCATCCTAACTTGACGGCCAGCAACTGTTCTATCAGTTGCACCATTTGCTACGAAAACGTCGAGCTCGGATCTGCCGCCACCGCCGCCCACGAGTCCGCCCACACGGCAGTCGTCCTGCCGTGTGGGCACATCTTCGG